>JAYMSP010004986.1:0-14760 GCA_036897095.1 Plantago elongata
TTGTGTCCACATATATGTTTTCTAAGAATCATGTGGGTCTGCTTTTTAGAATGGTGATTCACACCAACCTATTGAATTGCATTAACAAAAATTAGAATCTTCATTGGGTTTTTTTAAGTATCAAAATTATAAATCATCAGATGTAAATACATCAATTCATATGTCATCAGAAAGAATATTTCCTCCATCAACATCAATATCAAAATTGAGAGCTAATAGATGAGCCAACTCATTACAAATCTTTGGGACATAAGAGAATGTAAGAGACTCAAAAACAGGAATTGAATCTCTAATAGCATGGATATAATCCCCAGTAGCAGCTAGGCAAGGTCCAGGATCATAAATTCGACGAATGACCGATGCACAATCACCTTCAACCAAAACCGTACTAAATCCATACGTGTAAGCAAACTGGACAACATGTAAAGCGGCTAGAGTTTATGTCGTAGTCGGATCTTGGATAAAATATACTCGTTTACGGCTCCAGCGAATAACCTCCACAACTGAATTGCGTGCCACCACTCCAATGCCAATAGATGGAGGAATGCAAGTAACAGATGTGTCGAAATTAATTTTAACGCATCCCACAACTGGTGACTGCCAAGTAGAAGGCGAATCCGGAAGTCTAGGTGCGGCAAAGAGCAGCTTGGCTTCCTTGAACTCCTGAAGATAGGATGGAGCAAAACACGCAGTTCCCAAAGGCTCATCTCTCTTCCCTTCGAACACCACTTTGTTCCTATTTCTCCGGATGCACCAGCAAATACAAATGAATAGATCAAAGTCTTCTGCAGAAAGCTTTTGTCTAACTTCCACACACCACGACCATGAATTTGTCGAAACTTAGTGCAATGAACTATTAGCAATAGGAGAAATAGCCCATGTAATCCGAGCAAAGTGACAATCACGAAACACATGTATTAACGACTCTACTCCACAATTGCAAACAGGATACAAGCTATCATTAGCCAAACTTATATGCTTTAAAACCTGAAACACGGGAAGAGCTTGCTTCAACATTCGCCAAGTAAAAATTTTAACTTTTGTTGGCAGATTACATTTCCATATAAACAACCAATTCTCACGTCCTATTGTACTAATGTTGCCAGTAGTATAATTTGTTGCCTCCTTGTGAATTCTACGGGAGAGATGATATGATGTCCGGACCGAATAAAAGTCATGATTCGAGTAATGCCAAACCCGTCTATCAACACAATTAGCATTGAGCAAAGGAATTCGTAAAACAGCCCCAACATCATCATCCCAAAATAAATGTTGCAACAGCTCCCTATCCCATGTATGAGTTTCTTGATCAATAAGGTCACTAACAAGAAGATCACCCAAAGCATGAATATTATGAGTAAAAATACGCAGCCCATAGTCCCTAGGCATCCAATTATCATCCCACTCTCCAACGAACACCTTTCCTAACGGTTTCCATAGAGCCACAAATGCTCTTCCAAGTACATGAGGAATTCGGTTTGGCTACTGCATCAAGCACATCACAAGACGGGACATATTTGCTTTTAAACATTCAGACTCAAAAGAGAATATGGGAACAACATAATTCTCCAAATCTGTTTTCCCAATAAAGCAAGATTAAAAGAACGCAGATCTCTAAAGCCCATGCCTCCATCAAGTTTACTTTCACACAACGAATCCCATTTAACCTAATGAATTTTATTTTTATGACCATCTCCCCCACCAAAATCACCCAATAATAGACTCAATCTCCCTAATAAGATACTTCGGAAGTTTAAAACAACTCATGACATATGTAGGTATAGATTGTAAAACGTCTTTAATAAGGACTTATTTTCCCCCTTTCGAGAGAAATTTCTCCCCAAACCCTTGAGTTTTAGCCCACACGCGTTCTCGTAGCCAACTAAAGACCTCTTTCTTACACCTCCCCATATCCGTAGGTAGTCCAAGGTACTTCTCATGCTTATGAACAATCCGGACCCCCAAAATATCTCTCACCTCCTCCAACCTCTCCCTTAGAGTATTACGACTAAAGACCATAGTACTTTTATCTAAATTGATCTCCTGACCCGATGCCAAACTATAACGATGCCAAATACTACGAATCTCAGTAGACGCAGCCATAGAAGCATTACAGAAAAGCAAAGTATCATCCGCAAACAAGAGATGAGAAATTCTTGGTGCCAAAGGAGAAACAGAGACCCCTTTCAGTACCTCCCTCTCATCCGCATCATGAAACAAAGCAGAGAAAGCCTCAGTAACAAACATAAACAAGTATGGTGAAAGAGGATCCCCTTGTCATATCCCCTCTCTGGTTGAATAGGGTCAAGTATGTTACCGTTCAAGGACACAGAGTAAGTCACAGTACGAACACACAGCATAATCAACTGCACAAAAGACTGCGCAAAACCTAATTTAATCAAAACACTCTCTAGAAAAGGGCCACTCAACTCTATCATAAGCCTTACTCATATCCAACTTTAAAGCCATAAAACAATTTTTACCCTTGGTTTTCTGTTTTAAAAAATGATTAATCCCCTATGCAACCAAAACATTATCAGTAATAAGCCGATTTGGTACAAAGGCAGATTGGGTCTCATAAATAAGATATTGCATATGTGGTTTCAGCCTGTTAATAATAGCTTTAGAAGCTATTTTAAACATGATATTACTAAGGCTAATGGGTCTAAACTGAGAAATCAACTCTAGTTATTTACATTTAGGAATCAGCACAATATGGGTATAATTTAATTGCGTATCAAGATGCTGATCATTCAACAAAGAAAGAGCACGGTCAATGACATTAGAACTAACCACATGCCAAAACTTTTGATAAAATAGAGCAGGAAGACCATCAGGTCCAGGAGATTTTAATGGGTACATATCGAAAAGTTTACCTCATCCGGAGAGAACACGCGACGACAGGGGTCCAAATTGATGGCTTCATTAACTTTTCTCTTTAATGTATGTACTACATCGCCAATCTCAGCTTGTGTGGGATGTCGAGAAGAGAAGATTTCAGAGTAGTATTGGTTCACGATATCGGCCATTTCCCCCAAATGCCAATTACCATATCGATCCTTTAATTAGCCCCTCTAGTCGATTCCGACTAGCACGTTTACTGGCTTGGATATCGAAGAACCGAGTGTTCTTGTCTCCCTCAGCTAGCCAGTGAACCCGAGAACGCTGTTTCCAGAGTAATTCTTCCTTATTCCTCTCCTTCTCAAGTTTGATTTTTGCTTGTCTTCTCTGTTCTTGAATATGTGCAGTAGTCGGTTGAGTGTGCAAATTCTCCAGTGTTTGTTGTAGCTTTCTGATGTTATTTCCAATCTGTCCAAAATGCGATTTGTTCCAATTAGTTAACCCCATACCACAATTAGACACATTTGCAAAAAAAAAAACCCTGTCACTGTTCCGATTTTCCTGCACTACTCTCATACAATCCGAAGATTTTAACCACATTGCCTCGAAATGAAATCGTTTCGGAGGAGTATGAATAATAGACCTGGGTCCCTCCAACCGCAACAACAGAGGTAGATGATCAGAGTCCGATGTAGATAAATGTTCAACCGCAGCTTTAGGAAATAGATTTAACCACCCCGTGGTTGCAACCACACGGTCCAATCGGCACTCAATGACCCCGGGTACTACATGCTTATTGCACCAAGTATAGGGATACCCTTTAAAACCAAGGTCAATCAACTCCATATATTCAAGGGCCTCTCGAAAATTCCTAAGCCTCCAAGCCGGTACTAAATTACCACCCTTCTTCTCACTATTTGTCAAAACCTCATTAAAATCCCCCATGCAAATCCAATCTCTACAAGAGATATCACCAAGTTGACGAAACAAATTCCAAGTAATCGTTTGTTTTCCATGATCCGGTTCTCCATAAATCCCGGTAAGACGCCAAGTATGAGACTGACCACTCAAACACACTTAGCGTCAATATGGTATTTTGAAAAACTTTGGATCGTAACACAAGACTCATTATCCCATAACAAAGCTAAACCGCCAGAATATCCAGTAGATGCTACTCCTAAACCAAACAAATTGAATATTTGTTTTACCGAATCAATCTCACGTTCATCCATACGGGTGTCGACAAGAAAGATTAGGTTGGGGAAAAATGACGAATATAATCGCCAAGAGCCCAAATTGTCCAAGGGTTCCCCAATCCCTGACAGTTCCACGAAAAACAACTCATTGGGATAGGTGGGGTTGCGTAGCAACTCCCACCTCTGGTAAGCTTAGGACAATGTCACGAACAATCTTAGCTCTCTTAAACTCTCCAATAACAGCTTGTGTCGTCTTACTGGTACGAGCATTGGCTCTCTTTTTCGGACCACATGATTTCACACAGATTTCAGGACTGGGTGGTCAACCCCGTTTCTTAGGAAGAACAGAAGTGTTGGTTGCAGGTGAGGACACTGGTGCAATAAGATGATGGCCATAAGATGAGAGAAGGGGAATATGGGATCGGCTAGATAAGGCTAGTGGAAGAGATAGTAGGCAATGGACTAGTTTGGTCAAAGGGAACAATAGATGTGGAAACGGATGGCTCTTTACTAAGGGAATGAATGATATTATTATCAAGAATAGATGAATCATTAGTAACGGCAAATTGTAGTAAAGGATAGATGAATCAAAAGGATAGATGAATCAATAGTTTGGGCTCTTGGCGATTATATTTGTCATTTTCCCCCAACCTAATCTTTCTTGTCGACACCCGTATGAATGAACGTGGGATTGATTCGGTAAAATAAAAATTCAATTTGTTTGGTTTAGGAGTAGCATCTATTGGATATTCTGGCGGTTTAGCTTTGTTATGGGATAATACTTTTAACACTCAACAGTTTCCATCTGTCTGCCACCCTCATCAGCACATACTCAAAGCTTGTGTTCTCATTACAAGGAACAGCTAGTACTTTACCATTGAAGTTTACCATCATGACAACTGGTTTCCTCAAACTTCTTTGCCCCAATATTCATCCTATGGTTACAATCAAAAGCCAGCTTCCCTCTATGCATCAAAGAACAATTACCTTAGTTGAGCACACCCTAACAAATGAAACATCATACGACCAAACTAAAACAGCACACCCTCAAAAGCCAAAACCTCCCCAAGCAAACTCTGTCTTACAGCCTCAATATAGTCGTGCAAAAAGAATAATCAGCAGTTAACTCAAGAGATCACAAACTAAAACAGCACACACTCAATGCACCCTCAATAACCATATCACAGCAAAGAACAAATCAATGGTTAACTCAATAATATCTGTGCAATTCCTGAATGAACAATAAAAACATACCACTTTTGATTCATACATCCATCCATTCACAGTAGGGGAAAGAAAAAAACATTTACCTCAACCGATTCTATGCCTTCTCGTGCCAGATGGTAAGCTTCTTCTTGGTTTGAAATTCTCTGTATGTGGTAAGAAGTTTTCACATTCAAATTGTCACTGCCCTTCCCTAAAGACACTTATACGTAACAAATGTGGATTCAAATTTGGATCTATATGTCTTGAATACTAAAGCCAATATAATGAAGGAAATTGTCAAAAAATTGTTAACTTTGCAAGCCTCCAAAAAAAAAGTCGCTTTCGCACCATCAGGTACAATTCATTTCATCAGTGTCAGCTCGTTAACAGCACCACTTTTGCTCAGAATATATTCGACCGTTTTAGGCAAAAAAATAAGGGCAGCAATCGGTCGTTATTTGCAATGGGAATTCTTGCAGGTGGACCTATTTGAAACTACATCCTCAATTGAGTATTTGGCACGACTTTTTCCAACTGACTGGTCAAGAAAAGTCATGAATATATAGACTGGTCAAGGAAAGTTGTGAAATTGGTCCCTCACCTCTTGATTAACTGCAGCTTTAGCTGCATAGTTCAAAAGACCCTGTCTCTAGTCCACTTTAGTTCATTTGTCAACAAGTTGTCTATGACCGTGTGTATCTAGCGTTTGATGTGGCAAATTGGAGAAGGTTCAAAAAATTGATTAACAAGCTAATGCCGTGATTAACTGGTAGAAAATCCACAAAGTCCAGAATTTTTCCCTAAATGTGAACTTCATCTCAGAGCACATTTAGAGCAATGCTGAGGTTCTTATAGGCATTTTAGCTAAAAGAAGGCGCGGGACAGCTGAAATGTTTCACTGGCATGTAACTTGTTGCTGCCAGCCAAAGCTTGATTGAGAAACAGCCTGTAAAACATACATACACCACACAGTTTCTTAGTTATCACCAACGAAGCTGTGTGTGCATCACGCGCTGATTGGCGCGCATAGTGCTGGTTGGCACGTATTTTCAAAGAAACTCCAAATATTACACAAGCAACTGACAATTCTAACGGAAGGATCTATCCGTACAAAAAACTGTACGTACATTAAGCAGTTGGAAGCAACTGGCAGTTATAACGAACCGGATCTGTTCGTACACCAAGCTATACGTTCATTACACAGTTGGGATTTATAAACAAGACTGCATAAATAAGTGCAATCTATTTGACAGAAGATAGAATCTATCTTCTGTTAACCAAGGCAAGAACTCATTTCATTGATTCAAACAAATAAGAAATGTTTATATATATGGTAGTCGATTATGCATTTACATCGGAACTAATTCCTGAATTAATCCCTACTGCCTACTGGCTCTTCAGTCTTCATGTACAGACAGTTAAAAGACAAATTGTGCATCTTCAACAGATAAAGTTGAAGAGCCAGACTTGAAATTCTTTTCCAACCCCAACATGTATACAAAATTAACCTGATAAGCCTAATCAACAATCTGAAGCCAAGACTAACAATGTTAACGTTACAAGTTACAACAATCATGACTTCAAAAGTTCGACTTGTTAGACAACCTATTCCATCTACAGGGCGGCGAAAAGGCAAACTGAAATTCCTGCCAGTTTCTTGGCACTCAATCTAGACCGGGGAGCTCTAGACTGTTTCGGAGCATTTGGCGGATCGACCTCATTCAAATAATCATTGCTATCGATGTTTTTGAACCCCACAGTCTTCCGGGGTGTACTATAAGCGAAATGAGATTGTTTTGCAAGCATAGTCTGTTACAAATAAGAAAGTAGACATATCTCAGTAAACCAAACAAAGAAACAGATTCCGAGTTTGTGAATCTAAGGATTTTCCAAGATATACAGAACCATACCGCTTCTCTTATTGTTTTGGATACAAAGATCAGCTTCTTCAAGTCATCATGATCTACACCACAGAGTATCCTTATCTGGAATTATAAAATAAAAAGAGCATCCCTGTTAAGTATTGCAGCTCAACATGACCATACAGATGAACACAACACAAGCAAATCACAAAACATCAATGATAGATAACAAATCCGAAACCTAGCAATGGTGTAATACTTTCATTTCATTCCACAGAAACAAAACCAAGTTCAAATTTCCAATTTCTGTAACAATTCTAAGGTGTTCACCACTTGCATTCCCTAAAAACCCCATCTTTCTACCTAAAAAAATCTACCTAGAAATGCGTGATAAAATTCATAAACAGGAACAAAAGTAAAAATTGACTCCTAAAAAAAAAAAAAAAAAGCTCACCAAAATCTCCTGTGGCAAATCCTCAATAGCAGATTTCTCAGTACTCAACGCCGAATCCTCAGCAAGACACAGCCTCTTACAAGCATCATTTTCACGCACAAACCCCACAGCATCATTGGAAAAGCCGACCCTTTTATTCCTCCCAAATGACGTACTTCTCACCAACCCTATTCCATACCCTTCCCCAAACGCCATTTACACCTCCAAACTAAAAAAAAATCCAATCTTTAACACCCAAACAGCTCTCAGAAAAATCCCAACCCAAAACAACAATTCACTAAAGTAAAGAGCATTTAAGAAGTGATGAGTGAAGATAAATAGAACCCTAACAAGAAGCTAGAAAGTAACTAGAGATTGGTGTAACGGTTGATAGAAGAAAGGAAGGTGGAAAAAACTTCCGGTGAGCAAGAAATGAAGGTTCTATAAATAGTTTGAGACAAAGAAATGAATGAATGAGTAGAAGAAGAAGAACAATGGGTATTCCAAAAGGGCGGCTTTATTGTAGTCTTCCAAGTTCACACGTTTTTACTTGGGCGACTCAAAATTTAGCACATCGGATTGCCAATTGGAGTTAACTGCAGTTCCATCAATTTAATAAATCCCTGATCTTATCACTTTGTTTGGGAGTTTAAAGGTTTAGCATATTAGATCGGCATAATCCCATTGGTAAATTTTATCCTACTTTTGTTTTCAACTGAGTAAAATAATGCTTTGGATTCCACGTTGTTTTGACTCTGTGAAAATGATAAAGGAATGGTACAAATTTAGTTGCTTCTTTGATGGATTGGGATTATAAATAAAATATGGAAAGAGTTTAATCCGGACCATATTATTATTTATATTATAAATACTGATAAATTTAACGTACAAGTTTTTTTGAAGTTGATATATAATTCTCCGAGGTAGAAGTACCGATTTAGAATGTATTATTTATTTAAAAGTTTTTCAATATGCATTTCGGTGTTGATAAATTGAACGGATCAATAAATCATATTTACATGGTGAACATATTATCGGCAATTCATAATCATATTGATGCAAATGGTTGAATTCTACGGTTTAATAGTATGAACATTAGACGATTGTTTAGATAGTTTGTAGTTGTAACATAATATGCTTTTGAAGAAAGTTCATTAATTAATAATAAGTCCGTCAATGAAGGTTACGATATGTACGGACCGTTAATTTTAACATAATTGAATTTAAAGAACTATTAATTAACGAATAGTAATCCAATATTAGGTGTAGAATATTGGAAACTAATCAATACGAGAACATCAATTATTTATTTTACCCAGCTTCATAGAGCCTATATCTACAGAAAAAATCCAGAAAAAATCTTATTATCGAGAATTGTACATATTTTCAAGCTCTCAATTGAAAACAACCAAGCTATAATTACTTAAACCCTAACTTCTAACATTTTCCGATTTGCAGAGTAATAGAGAGTACAATTGAAGAGGAATCAGTTGTGTTTTGTAATTGAAGAAGAGAGAATGATCAATAAGCATTTGAATCAACTAACGCTCTTGTTTTGGAGAGGGAAGACGAAAACAACAAAGCTTTGTTTACTTCCTGCTTCGCTTCTTATAACAATAATAACTGTCAAGTTAACCAGAACTCTTCATTTCTTCAAAATTGATCTCAACCACTCATCTCAACTTTGAACTAAATTCCGAGTTCCGCATTAGTCTTATACAAATCGATCTCGTAATTGCTTTCAAATAATTCAATTTACTTACTATCTCTTAATAGTTACTCATAAAATATGCTTGTTATCTCCGTCCCAGCAAACTTTATACATTATCATCTTTAATCGTCTCACAAAACTTTATACATTAATAAAAAGGAAGTTACCTCACCACTAACAAATAATAAACAATTTCAACTTTACACAAAAATTATACATTTTATTATTAGAAATATATTTTTCTCCACTTACTTCATTTTTTATTATTATTTTAATTTTTTTAATGAAATTATGTCTCATGAAATTTGATAGGACAGTATATATGAACCCTGGGCAACTTCGAATAGGAGATTAAACAAAATGTAGTGCAAGTTGAAGTCTCAGCAACATTTATCAAAAAGTTCAACCATCAATTTTCATAGTATTTTAAGTTAAAAGTGGGCAAAAGGAAGATTTGAATGTAGTATGATAATAACACTCGTACATGTATAACATAATTTTCTTTAGTCATTAAAAACACAATATACATATTATATTATCTACTGAAAAGAATCTCCAACCACAAACCATACAAATTAAGTAATTAACCAACACGAAGGTCCACGGACACTTAAATTATATAAAAAATGAGATTATAATAGGCCACTTGGAGAGGGGGTTCGTTGGCCTACCACTACCTGTTCCATTACGAATTAGAACCCAACGTCGCTTTTTATACTCGTCATTTTTATTTTATAAATTTATTATCTGTTTTAAAATATAAATATCGAATTGAATTCTACCAAACTCAAACAGTTTAACAAACATTTTCATTTCTTTATCCCCTCTATATTATATTATTTTAGTGACTTGTTATTTACCATCATTGAATTAAGATCAAAACTTTTACACTATATTTTACTACTAAACATATAGAAATATGAGTTACGACCAAATAGTAATATGTCAGTTCGTTTACAATATTTTAAATTGTTGTCCAGTAGATTAATATGTTATTATTTATATCTTCTTCTTTTTTGGGAGAATATTTAACAAATATAAATAAGTAATGATAAAGTTTGTTTAACAAATAGTATTTAAAACTCCTTTAGCTTTTGTTAGAAACTTGACCCAAAGAATTGTCGAGAAAGCTATATTGTATCGTGTGTGGTTGGATACCAAACGATTCATGTTCTTGAACAGCTTCAGATAGCACCAAAGCTTTTGGTTCCAGGTTGTATATTGCTCAATATATAGCTGGATGTAATGATAATCTGTCTCGCACGGTCGCACCCATAAGCTCATTGCAAATTTTCAAGAACCTCAAGAGTCTAGAGTTCTATACCATTCACAAGTCTACATTGTTAGAAAGTAACTAATACATATAAAATATTATGGGCCAATGATAGGTTTAATCGTATTAAAATATCAATCTTTCAAAGGATCAGGAGACTGCACATCTGGCGTTGATGAATAGAAGCTCCATACAGATGCACAATTCTCATCACCTAAAATACATACGATAGACACCAGAGAAATAAGAAATATATTCATGAATACCAAATGATATAGACCATTTAATCAAGAGAAGTAGAATTTGCAGATTCAAGAATCAAAAAATACCTGTTAATGTATTATTTTCTTCAGAATCATCAAGACCCCCAAATCGCCTGTGCCCTGATGAAGTGGCAGCCATTGGAAGATAGGGGTGGAATGCAAACCCGTTTACAGTGTCTGAAATACAAATTTAGTCACAAAGACCAATGCAGGTTTGAATATCATCTACTTGTAGGGAGAAATGAAAATAATCTTCAACATCCCATATAATGGATGGACTAGGCCTACCTACTGCAGCTTGGAAGCTTGATATCCACTGTCCTGTCTGAAGATCATAAATATGGACCACACCGTCCTTACAGATAGGAAGGGAAGAAAAACTGTCAAATATTATTCTTTGGACGAATTTGTTTAATAGGATCGATAAGAGTGGAGGAAGCAGATACCTGACCACCTGTTCCAAGATATCGACCAAGCGGCTCAATGTCAAATTGTATCCTCTGGTTGGTGCCTTCAGATGCTCTATAGAGTCTACACGGTTGTGAATCAAAAGTAGGTCAAAGTTAAAACCACCAAAGCACTTTCTTTGGGGCAATCCAATAAATATTACCCATCATCAAGAGAGAATTACTACAATTCGAATTGTGCTCTAACTGTTGGTAAGACACAGTAGCCAGTAATGCTTTTATGTGTTTTTGAGTTAATCATTAGGTTTGAGTTTGACCATCTTTTCAATAAGAGGTAGTATCATGAAGGGTAACTTTACCAAGTAAGAAAAGAAACTTACTTGTAGACAACTTCAGCAGTATTCCGTATATCCCAGCATAGCACATAAGGATCCTGCAATACAGTCAAGAAGAATTATTGGGCATCACATCATATTAACATTCTCTAAGGGTTAGATGACTGTATGAGAAAGAAACATAAGTTGCATAAACTGTTATAACTACTAAAATGTCATGCATAATGAGGCAACATCATCGTCATAATCATCCCCAAATGTCATGGAAATGCATTGCAAAACTTACTGTATAATTAGATTACCTTTCGCCCCCCTGTGTACAGATAATTTCCATCTTTAGAAAACTGTACCTGCCAAATGCAAAATTTGAAAGAATATTCACAACCGATAAAATTGAAACCCAATTTATAGATTGAAATTAGATAAACTTACTTGAGTAACTCCACCTTCTTGGCCATGCAGCACATACAGAAGCTCCATATTATCTTCTCTGAATATACCAGTCGTTTGGCTGTATGACCCCACAGCCAGCATACCAGAATCAGTCGGGGAGAAGGCAATAGAAGATAAAATGCCTAGGACCAACAGAGATCAAGCCCACATCAGAACTCAATACAAATACATTACTTCAAGCAGAATAATAAGTCAGCCACTTCAATAAGCCAATATCATGTATATCTTAAGATTCAACTTAAATACTGTAAACCAAATGGCAAATACAGGGTGAAGAAAGTCATAGAGATACAACGACACTTTCGGGTATTACCAGTAATTAAATCAACATACCTGTCTGTCCTTCTTTGTTTCCTTGAAGGGTAGAATATTCTTTGAACTGTCTTCCAGGTCGATGGACATCAAATACTCTGATAGTTTTGTTGTATCCAGCAAATATTCTGAAAGAAAAATTCATTCAATGTCGTGGGTAACTTATTAAATAGCAAGCTACAGGTACATAGCTGAAGAACGTGAAAAAATCATAAAGCAAGGACAAAAAGGCAAAAAAAGACAACATTCAGAGTTAAATAAGACAGTACATATAATCAGTTACAAAATGAAAATTATAAACAGAATATACTAAGGTGACTCTCAGAAGCATTTTCATTACACACAAATGGTCAATATACCAAAACATTTTGTACATTTCAACCAGATAATAATATGAAATTTGTACAAAGCAAGGTTCTGAATAGTGAATACTTTATAGCAAGATTCTATAACCAAAATGCAGTCATACTGAAATTGCTTTAGAATAAGCACGATAACATTCAGACAAAAGCATAAATATGAAAAGGGAAGTATCATATGAAAAGGAATCCTGCCACTCTACTAGTATTGTATTTCTATGGCCTGTAGAATGATTTGCATTCATTATATCAAATTTCGTAGCAGATATTAGTTCAGTTTACAAATAGTGTTGAATTGAATAGTAGGAAGATTGTTGTGTGACCCTAACTTCTTGAGCCAAACCTTACTTGTTTCCAGTCGGATTGAAGCCAATAGAGAAAGCAGCAGTAATCTCATCCATGGCATCATAGGCACGATATGTACAACGAAGCTGAAATTTCAATATAAAAAGCACTTTTTAATGCCAAATAGCAGCAATTAAGAATTCACACGGGCCAAGTTAATATTCATAAGTGATAAGCACATCATAAAGAGCGGCTTTGGAAATCAACTTAATGAATAAACAAATTATTACAACATCTAGTATTGATAGGTTGCTGCACCTGTCCTGAGCTAGCATCCCAGAGATGAATAGGATGGTCCCGTGTAGTTGTTGCAAGAACACATAAATCTGGATCTGAAATATAATTCAACAACATAGTAAGTGTACTTTCAAATGCTTCACAATAATAAAGGAAAAAATATATTGTCGATGAAGATGTACTTGAAGCAGACATGTGTGGATACCAACAATAGTCATACACGGACTCTCCCTCATTCATGACAAGCTGTGCCGAATATGAATCTGCAATCAAGAGTATGCGGAAAGGTTAACGCCATTACAAGTTACCAAAGGTAACAGGCAGAGAAATCTCAATCGTCAATGGAGTGAATACAATCACATCTTGAATGGTAGGCAAACAATAATCCGAATGCAATTTCCAAACACCAAAGCTCATATCTCCATAAAAACAAACACACATGACAATGTCATCTAGGATAATGAACTACTAGTAGAAGGTTAAATTACCAGATCCTAACACGGAAGAAGGATCTTTCTGAGCATTTAAGCTTTCTTCATCCTGAGGCCTAATGCACAAATTCACATAGACTACCTATCAAACACCATCCAATGTACTCAATCACAGAATACACAAAAGAGACAGAAAATAATCTGCTTACAAATCGAATAGACGGAGAGTATTATCATCGGAGCAAGTTAAGAAGCAGGAACCATCAGGCGACCTATTACCAGAAACAGCAAGGGATTAAAAGAGAGAATTAAAAATTGGCAGCAATTTCAGTAAATGAGATAGCCTGTTACCATTTGACGCCCTTGAAAAAGTTGTTAGGGTTTGAAGGAGTGGTTCGGAACTGATGGAAGAAATGATAGGTTCTGTACGGAGCGACGTCGTATTGTACAGCTGGCCAAGTATAAGTTTCGGCTGGTTCTGCAATTTCGGCCGGAGATGGACATGGTTGCTCCGGCTCAGCTGATTCTTCTTCCGTCATTGTTTCCACTGAGTGAGGGAAGAGACTGTAAGAGAAAGGAGGAGAAAATTTGTTACCGCCAAAATGAATGAATCGTTTCTTGGACCGGATTCGGAACATGCTGTTTTTCTGCAGGCCCATAACTCGTACATGCGATCCAGCCCAACTAGTGTGTGCTTGTAATGTTTTTTCTTTTTTTTAGTTAGAAATAATTTACTAACCAAACAATTATGAAACTTGTATTTGTATGACTTTAATCTGATTTTCAAGCAATATATCAAACTCTATAAACTTTTTTTTTTTTCGTGTATGAAAGATATATAAAGGCTTAAATGTTAATGTCAAACCCAAAATAGGAATTATAGATGATGGTGGTGAAGAGTATGTTTTAAAAGCCGGACCGGTCAATTGAGCCGTTCACCCCCTAAAAAGGGTTCAACCGGGGTCGGACCGGTTGGACATTTTTTAACCGTTTGAGCCGGTATGACGTCATATATAATGTTATAAATATTTTATATACATATATACACACAAAATTTTCATAATTATAGATAAACATTACAAAAATTCAAGACATC
>JAYMSP010004987.1:0-14760 GCA_036897095.1 Plantago elongata
GCCGCCAGGCACGCGGCCGCACTTGACCGTGTCGATTGGTCGGCTTTTCTTTCTTCTTCAGGTGGCTGGGAACACGATGGGGAAGAAGATGATATCGAAAAGACGGTTATGCCCATAATTGGAAAAAAAAGAAGAAGGAGGGCAGGGGTAAACTGGTACTTTACCCGTTATATACAACTGATTCGTTATGGCTTCCAAACGACTCGTAAATAAAATTCGGAAAAATTAAAAATCGATTCCCGGACACTTTTCAAGTCGTTCTCGAGCCATAGGAAAAATAAAATAAATAATTTTATTTTATTATTATTTTATTACTAAATTACGAAATTTTATTTTAACGTCGAATCCGTTCGGCGTTAAAATTCTAAATTTACCTAACGTACTTACGTAATATTTTCACTCGTTCAAAAATAATAAATTTAATATTTTATTAAATTTACAAATAAACGAGGGAATTTGTCGGACCTTACAGTAAGATTCAAACGTGCACAAGTCTTCACTACTTTAACCAGTTGTCCAGGTCCAGGTGAATTGTCAAAATGCCGTAACCATGTATCTAACAATACATTATACTACATAATTTGACAAACATGGATGTGTATTACTTTTACAATTATTGGAGCTAGCCACACATGAGTGACGGTAAGTATTGGAGGTCTTCGACTTGAATCCTCTTTCCCAGTTTTCTAAGGTATCTGTCACGCGCAGATTTAACCACGTGAATTCTGAAAAATAAAATGTCGTAACAATCATATTTCTAATCATACACTATCCCGTTCAGATCTGAACATTTTACATTTAGAAAAATGAAAAATATTAAATAAACTATGACAAATCGTATAGAATATAGAAGAAATAATATTTTTTTTCCATTAAAAAATTATAAAGTTAAAATTGAGACGTTACAAAATAAATACAAAATAAAAATCATATTATATTTGAATATGAAACTAGAATATCAAATAATTTGTATATTTTTGGGGCTGATTGTCATAGCATTTAAATCGCTCCATTTGACTTGATGAATATTTGGGCTAAAATACATTTCAAATACCCCATTTCAATTCCATTCCAAATACAATTTCACGAAAATACATTTAAATACCCATTCAAATTCTATATCAATTAGCCCCTAGATAAGTATAAATTCATAATTTACAAACTGAGCCACATCTCGTTTTCAGAGGTAATATTCTGTTAAAAGAAAGCGTGGGGTGGATGGGTGTATGCACTTCAAATACTCAGAAGCTGGAAAGGAGAAATTGGGGCAAAGAAGGAAATGGTTTTGCAGTTTTGCTGTTGCATACTTGCATTTGAGTTGTGAGAAGGAAGTTTCCTTTGTGTGCAGAGCACGGCCATAAACAATGACGTACTTGATGAGATCGATAATTATTGAATGATAATATATAGATTTGTCCATATGATGGCGATGCTGGCCTACCATTCAAACCACATGCTCAACTTAATTTTCCAAGCGAATCCAATTTCAAAGGGAACCACCAGCACCAATGTTGTCCCTAGACAACCAACTAAAAGTGTAAAGAGAGTTTGATAGATTTTTCAAACAAATTATCCAGACACTGCGTATTCAATTCGGTACGAACCAAAGGTGCCTCTGCTCGAATGAAAGTGAGTGTGCGTCTAAGAGTGTCAACTATGGATCATTGGGGGAGGGTGGGTGAACGAGTAGGTTACCATTTGAACCTTCGAGATAATCTATAAATACATCCTAACTATTCTTTAATGTACGATGTTGTTAGAAACATGTCTGAAGTGCAGGATGGTTTATGAACTGTTACACCACCAATTATTGTAACATCATTGATATGTACTATTAAGTTCGTCCGTGCTCTGGTCGATCCGAGACCCACTAAGATGATCTCTCAAAACAGAACGTGTACTAAGAGTCCCAACTCAAATAACATAGTTCCGACCCAAGACATCATGATCCGAGGCAACAAGACTTGGCTCACTACAGACCGAGAATTGAGGCGTTATCTTAGCTTATTATGTTCCGAGCCAGTGTTATTCCGACCCAAGGCATACATTATGACGTCAACTCCTGACTTGGATACGTAAAGGAGACGCGCCTTCAGGTTCCGACAACACGGTCTCCATACCACTAACCCGACACAACTCCGAGTTGTCAGACCCTGACCTCCGGTGGGATTGCCCTATAAATACAAGGCATTCATAAATGTAAGCAACTGCCACTCAATATACTACTCTCTAGACTTTAGAGGACCGAGCCCGAGCTCTTCAGCCTCTAAACACGTAAAAGTCTGAGCCCAGTTTGTCTTAGACAAACCGGCCCAAAAGGGTCTAACCCCCTTTTCATTTTCTATACTGCAGGATACAAGTAAAAGCTCCTCGGAATACTTTCATCTCGAACCAGTGTCTCCTCGGACCCAAGTCCTAACAAAACTACGTAGTCTCCTCCTCGGACCTCTCTTCGCCTCGGACCAATTCCTTGACTTGGAACTCTGAAGAATACCAAAACTTATTGATATTCTGATTGACCCGGACAAACCAAGACTTTGACTTTTACGGACTTACACCTTCTTGCTCCTATAAAAGTACTTGCTCAAAGTACTAAGACGCACCAATCTTTCATGAATCCGCGAACTTTGCCTTAGCCAAATTTATACACTATCATAGTGGCGCCGTATGTGGGAATCTTTTTTCCTTCAGAACGAAAAGCCATGGCTCCAGGTACAAGACAAGTTGCTACCAGAGGACGTACTCCCGGTCGAGGCTGGACTTCGACTAGAGGACAAACAATCAGAAATACCCCAACAAGAAGACGTACAGTGAGAGTAGCTCCCCCACCTACCCAGGCAACAACGGACCCATCATGGAATGGCACTACTATGTCCGATGCAGGACCGAAGGGACAAGCAAGAACAAGATCCAACCAACGAATCAACAGCTTAACTCCACTTCATGAGTATGACAAGCGTGATGGGCAACAGACAAGTCTTTCCACTAATGAGAGACAATTGTAGAACCAAGGGCAGCCTACCAACCCTATCCAAGTTAGTCCTTCAAAGGTTTTTCCCCAAATCACCGCATATATGTTGTTAGCTAGATATACTGACGCCCAACTACTTTTGCTCCAAGTAGCACTGGATATGAGGATGAGAAATCCGGTGGGTCCAGTAATCAATTTGATTGAGATAGATCTGGAACTAGTGATAGTCGAGCCCGTTAGGTCGAGGAGAAATCCAATTGTCCAAATCCCTCCAGAGCCCCTCCGCTATAGACATTCCAACCTCGTGGAATGTGAGGAAAGACGAATCAAAGACCCAGAGAAAATTTGAGGAATGTATTGGAAAGAAGAAGGGCGCTCAGCCAAAGCCTTCCCAAAAACCTGCAAAAGATTTAATGAGGAGATCCCGACCGTGTCTTCTGCTCAGAATCATCGTTCTTACTCTCCCAATCGAAGAATGAGAAGGGAGTAGTATCACCATAACGAAAGGGAAGATACTAACCGCCACCATGATAACACCACTCCTGAACACCGAAGGAGGAACCGGGACGAAAGGAGCCGATCATGTTCTCGTGTCCCTAGGAGGGAAAGTTCATACCAGGAAAGAGGACGGAATCCCGAAAGGAATGAGTACATAACACATAGTCGGTCAAGAAGCAACATATCATATCCCATAGGAGAGAACATGAGTGAAAAGGATAGACTCAAGGAACTTGTTAAGATCCACGATAAATCTTTGGAAGTCAAGCATGGGAAGTTGGAGGCCTTGACCCAATCAACGGATCTTGTCAAATATGGACACTCAGTAAATCTCCTCTGTCCTGAAATGAGGAATACCTGATTACCTCTAGGAATGACCATAGAAAGTTCAAAAGAAGTCTACGAAGGGAGATCATGCCCATTAGATCACATGATTCTCTTTGAATCATCTATATGTGGTGTCGGAATCCCAGATAACGTAATGGCCCAAAAGTTTCAAGGAACCTTGTATGGTGCAACCATGAACTGGTGGAAACGCCTCGATGTAGACTCCATCGCCTCTTATGGTCAGCTAATGACAAAATTCACCATGTGATTCGAGAATTTCATTGAAAATACACGCCCAATAACCTATCTGTCATAAATCGTTCAAAGGTAAGACGAGAGCCTCAAATCTTATACAAGGAGGTTTGAGCAACCTTCTCTATTGGTAGAACCACACTCCATGAAGGATCAGGTGTTTAGGTTAGGAGAAAATTTACGAAACAAAGAATTCCGTTACAAGCTAGTTGACGCATAGATCACCACAAAAAGAGAACTCAATGACATGGTCAAGAAATTCCGAAGTACACATGAGACCCTGAGTAAAATGACTGGGAGAGCTAAGGTCGGAGAAGAAAAACGTGAGCCAGAGAACAAGTTGAGAGGACAACAACAAGGCTCTGGTAGGAAGAATGATAAAAGATAAAAAGTAAAGGAACGGAGAAAATCCCCGCGCAGGATGTACACGAATTATGCTGATGTTAAAGCTCCAAAGGAACACATTCTAACCATCATGCAAAGTCAGGGGATCCCGTTTGAATGGCCCGCAAATTCAGGAGAAACTAGGGTCATAAAAAACTCAAACGAATATTGTCATTTCCATAAACAGACCGGACACTCTACCGGGAAATGTGTACATTTGAGACAAGAGATTCAGAAGTGAATTGAACTAGGATATTTACAAGATTACATCATGAAAAAGTTCGAGAACGAGAACGGAAAAAGGAATCGATCAGAGGAACCCCGAGAGAGGAAACGACGAAAAGATTCTCCAAAGAGAACCCCAAAGACAGGCCCTAGTCAGAGGAAAAATTATGAAAAACCTCGAGAGGACAACAACAGGCGTTCCTATACTCCAAAAAGAAGGAATTTCCCGCCTGGACCTCCTAACCGATGTGAACACCAAGAATGGATAAAATACCGGAGACCACCAGGGAAAGCAGGGCGTGTGGCCTATTTGGATAGCTGGCCAGCCTATAAGAATGAAAACCCGATCATCCATGGAAGGATTCATAACATTGCTGGGGGACCAACTGGTGGTGATAGTAGGAATGCCAGGGAAGCAATATCGTGATCCTTAAAAAGAGTTGACGAGGAAGAGATAAACTTGGTTAAACCCAGAACAAACATTATCAGTTTTGACGAATCCGAGGCTCCCCCTCAATTCAAAGGAGAAGGACAGGTCCGTGATCCAGACGTACCTTTGGTGGTGGAAATGGTCATTGCAGGGTATGAGATAAGAAGAATCTAGATCGGCACCGAAGCATCATCCAACATTTTCTACATGAGTATGGTTAAAAAGATGCAACTCAGCCCGAAGAGATTGCTACCAGTAACTATGGATCTTATAGTATTTGGAGGAACCCGGATCAGACCACGTGGAATCTTATACTTGGATGTTTCCATGGGTAGAGTTCCAACCAGAGTTACTAAAAGAGTTCCATTTGTAGTCACTGAAACCCCTTGTGAATAAAATGTGATAATAGGTAGGCCCGCATTGAATTAATTCAGAGCAGACGCATCAACGTTCCATTTGAAAGTGAAATTTCCAAAAGAAGCAGGCATGGGAACTATCATTGGAGGTCATAGGAGAGCTTGGGAATGCTATACATTGTCGACTCTCAGAGCATCACGTCCCTACAGAATTGAAGAAGAGATCCGTCATGAGGAAGACCTCCGACGATCAAAGAAACATTGTGTATGATAATTGTTGACATAGCAGAAAGTGAAAAGACGAAACTTCCTTTTGAAAAGGGAATTAATGGTTAAAAATGGGAGTGGACAAGGAGAAGGCTACCACACCAAGGGAATTAACTTGTGTGGCGATCGACCAATATCAAGTTATCCCTTATGAGCCATCATGAGAAATGCCCATGAAATGTTTCTTTTAATCGAATATCCCCGAAAGAAGAAATCTTGGAAATACCAGTTATAGAAGGGCAACCAGACCGCATTCTGAAATGGATGAGGAGAACACACTCAAGAATTCTGCCTTCTTGAGAAAGTATTCTGACATTTTCGCATGGAGCACGTCAGATTTAACAGGGATCGATTCTAAAGTGATGGTCCATGAGCTCAATGTTATTCCCAACACCCGACCAATCAGACAAAAGAAGCAATATCACAGCCAAACACAAGATAAGATCATCACTGAAGAGGTTGAGCGAGTGTTGAAAGCTGGACACATTGAGGAAGTCCATTATTCCGATTGGATGTGTAACATAGTTCTCGTATAGAAAAGTCCTGGAAAGTGGCGAATGTGCAACAACTTCACATCGCTCAGTCGTTTCTGCCCAAAGGATCCATACCCTTTACCCAAGATAGATCAACGATTAGATTCCACCGCGGGATGCGCTCTACTCAGCTTCATGGATGCATTCCAAGGGTTTTATCAAATCAAAATGGCCAAGTAGGATATTGAGAAAACTGCTTTCATCACCGCAAGGGGAGTCTAATGTTTCAAAGTAATACCATTTGGGTTGAGAAACACCGGAGCTACTTATCTGAGGTTGGTGAACAGAATGTTCAGAGATGAGATTGGAAAATTTATGGAAGTATATGTGGATGATATGCTGGTCAAAAGTAAAGAGTCCACTGACCATATCCCGCACTTGGAACGATGTTTCCAGATCATGATAAGATTATGGAATGAAGCTCAATCCTGCTAAATGTACCTTTGGAGTCACTAGACAAAAATTCTTAGGTTACATGGTAACTCAACGTGGAATAGAGGCTAACCCGAAAAAGATCAAAGCCATCTTTGATCTTCCACATCCAACAAAACTTAGAGAGGTACAAACATTGATCGGCAAGGTCATCTCCCTCAGCAGGTTCATTTCTTGTTCTGCTGAAAAGAATCTACCCTTCTTCAAAACATTAAGGATAAATGATAAGTTCGAGTAGAATCAGTTATGCCGAGAAGCATTCGAGAATCTCAAGCTCTACTTAGCATCCCCACCACTCCTTTCCAAACCCGAAGAAGGAGAGCCCCTGTACCTTTACCTAGCTATAACACCAAAAGCAGTTAGCTCGGTGTTGGTTCGAGTGCAGAAAAACGAGCACCTTCCTATCTACTACCTAAGCAAGGTTTTGGGGGCGCCTGAGAAGAACTACAAAGAAATCGAAACATATGCCTATTGTCTGATGGAGGCATCAAGAAATCTCATACCATACTTTCGATCGCATAAGATTGTAGCTCTAACTCACAAACCGTTGGAACAGTTTTTTGGGAGATGCGTCCAAATCAGGAAGGCTAGCAAAGTGGATGGTTGAACTAGGGGATCATACCATTGACTTTCAAGCCCTTGCTGCTAAAAAAGCCCAAGTCCTTGAGGATTTCTTGGCCGAATATTCGAACCCAAATGAACCTGAAGAAGGAAAGAATCCAGAATCTGAACAAGAAGCTCATCTTACTCGATCAGGAGAAACAATCATGGTCCTCTCATCCTTCTCTCCATCGGAACCCGGAAAGACCCAGTGGTAGATTGGATGATGACAGAAAAGGAAGTATTCGAGCTCCCACCACCACCATCGGGGAAACCTCCTGCAACCATCCTAAAACATAAACCGACCAACAAGTTGCTTTTTCCCCGAAAGAACTTGGTCCTGAGGAGAAAGATGTTTGGGAACTTTATGTGGACGATTCAGCGGCTTCCCATGCTGGAGGAATAGGATTCTCCTACAAGTCCTGAGAAAGCCCAGATGGAGTACGCCATCCGACTTACTTTTCCTAGTCACCAACAATGAAGCAGAGTATGAAGCGATTATAGCAGGAATGAAGATGGCCAAGTCAGTCATGGCTAAAACATTGAGAGCTTACTCAGACTCCGAATTAGTCACATAACAATACTCAGGCAAGTTCACTACTAAAAGTGCGTCCACGACTAAGTATCTGAAAATTGTTAAGCAACTTGAAAACTCTTTCAGTACTTTCTAATTTCTAAAGATCGGCTGGTCTAATAATGTAATTGCAGATTGCCTATCTAAGTGGGCTACTGCTTCTGGAGCAGTGGATACTAGAACTGTTGTTTATTAGCTTCATTAGAATCAGCAATATCCATATCAGAGGCCAAACTCAATATGGGGGGTCCTAACAGAAGGAACAACATGGATGACGGATGTGGTGAACTTCCTAAAGATAACACCCTCACAACAGATTCCCATGAAGCTAGACGAGTGCAAAGGAGAGCACCCCTGTATTTTTTGCAAGGGGAAGACCTATATCGCAAGTCATACGATGGTATGCACTTACGGTGCCTGGAGCCAACTGAAGCCCGCAAAGTGCTCATAGAAATTCACGCAGGCAGTTGCAGAAATCATTCGGGAGGTAGAGCCCTGGCCCGAAAAATCCAAAGAAATGGATATTATTGGCTTCGAATGCAGAAGGAAGCAAGTAACTATTCTCGAACCTGTCGGGATTGCCAAATGTTTGCCAGAATAACTCATCAACCAGCACTGCCCATGGTTCCCTCCACTGTACCATGTCCTTTTGATTAATGGAGATTAGACATTGTGGGTTCATTACCTGAATTACGAGGATTGGGAGCCAAGAATCACCTCATAGTAGCAACAAAATACTTCTCCAAATGGGTTGAGGCTTGGACCGTTTCTACCATCGAAGAAGTGGAGGATATGAGATTCATATGGAAGATAACCTGCCGTTTTGGCTTACCAAGGGTATTGGTAGCTGACAACGGACGTCAATTCAGAGGAAGAAAACTCAGGGAATGGTGCGAGGCTATGGGTATCGAACAACGTTTTCCATCCGTAAGATATCCACAAGCTAATGGATAGGTGAGGTATCCAATCGCTCTATATTGGATAACTTGAATAAAAGATTGAAAAACAAGACATATTGGGTAGAAGAGCTCGATGGAGTCTTATGGGCATAGCGAACCACTACTAGGACTGCGACACGCGAGACAACTTTTAGTTTTATATATGTATCAGAAGCGATGATTCCCGCTGAAGTGGTAGTCAACACTTTCAAAATTCAAGGATACACACCATCTGACAACCATACAAAGAGGATATACGACTTGAACATGTTGGAGAGTAGAAGGAGCACCGCCCTCGAAAGGACTTTCAGATACTAAGCTATTATGACCAGAGCATACAACAAAAAATGTTAAAATCAGGACTTTCCAATTAGGAGACTTGATCCTGAAAGTCCGAGTAATAAAAAAATCAAAGAAGCTGGAATCCCTATGGGATGGACCCTTCAGAGTTATAAAGCCAGTGTCAACGACAGCTATGTCGTGGGAACCTTGAACGGACAATCCGTGAATAACACATGGAATGGTCGGCATTTGTAGAAATACAATCCCTAGGAAGGAACTCTAAAATAGGAACACTTTTGATGTATTTTCATACTTTTGCGCGCTACAATGTACTTTTGTTTGAATATTATGAATGAAGAATTTACTTTTCTGTCAAAAGCTTGTTATATTTAAGTCCACGAATTCCGAGGCTAAGGCAGATGGATTCATTCAAAGAATCCATCACAAAAACAACTCGGAGTCCAAGAATTCCGAGGCTACGGAAGATGGATTCATTCAAAGAATCCATAACAAAAATAACTCAGAGTCTGAGGCTAAGGCAGATGGATTCATTCAAAGAATCAATCACAAAAACAACTTTGAGTCCAAATATTCCGAGGCGAAAGTAGATGGATTCATTCAAAGAATCCATCACAAAAACAACTCGAAATCCATGAATTCCGAGGCTAAGGCAGATGGATTCATTCAAAGAATCCAATCCATTCAAAGAATCCATACCAAAAAACAACTCGGAGTTCAAGAATTCCGAGGCTAAAGTAGATGGATTCATCCATCACAAATACAACTCGAAATTCAAGAATTCCGAGGCTAAAGTAGATGGATTCATTCAAAGAATCCATCACAAAAAACAGCTGGAAATCCAAGAACTCCGAGGCTAAGTCAGATGGATTTATTCAAAGGATCCATTACAAAAACAACTCGGAATCCAAGAATTCCGATGCTAAAGTAGATGGATTCATTCAAAGAATCCATCACAAAAAAAGCTCCGAATCAAAGAATTTCGAGGCTAAGGTAGATGGATTCATTCAAAGAATTCATCACAAAAACAACTCGAAATCCAAGAATTCCGAGGCTAAAGCAGATGGATTCATTCAAAGAACCCATCATGAAAAACATCTCGGAATCCAAGAAATCCAAAAAAAAGGCAAGAGAAGAATTCCTAAAAAGTCATCAACTATGATAAATTCGGATATTACAGAGCAATTTGTTTATGACTTTTGAAAGATGAATGATAAGCTGAACCAGATTTCCTTATATAATCACCTGCTTCGAGTACTAAGAAGAGTCCGTCACAAGGAGATCTACAAAAATACACTTTAAACATCCCCTAGTGACCGACTCAAGAGATGTTGGCAAAACTAAACTCGAAAGCAAGTATGCAAAATAACCCTCACAAACCGAGGGGATAGTCAGTTCAAATCAAAAGATAAAAGTATGTTCTGAACACATTATACTTTACAAAATATTTACGGAGGCATATTCCCAGACTTCTCAAACATGGCCCTCTTCACGTTGTTCTTGTTTGACCGAACCTTGTTACTGCTGACTCTGGCTTCCTTCGGCCTAATCTTTCCTTTGAGCCCTAGAAGGAGAAGGAATCCGAGTCCAGACATATCGAACTACCTTGTTCCCCTCAACCACTGACTCAACCTTGGATTTAGTATTCCAGTAAATTAGCCCGGGCAGGCTCATCCATTCAACATTAGAAGCCGTGAAAGTGGTGCTCTCTAGCTTGCCCGACTCAGAGCCCCCGGAAGCCACTCCGGATTAACATGAACAATTGCCTTCGGAGCATACTCCTTCGGAGATATAAGGGCCCAAAATTCATCATTCGCCATCACTTCAGGAGGCTTCAACCTATCATCACGTAGCAGTTGGAAATCTTCATCACACATGATGTTGAATCTGTCATCTGGAAGCTCGAAATCCTTATCTAAAATATCCAAGCTCTTGAGCTGGCAAACACAATCGAACAAAGCATCGGTTCGGATGTCCACAGAGTAACTTCATCTAATAGTAATACAAGTCGGATCGCATAAAATCACATGCAACATCCATTCGACTCTTTCTTGCAACTTTGATAAGAGAGTTTCCCATCCGATGCCGAGCTGCGGCTGTCAATTTTAGACCCCTCTCGGTCCTCATAGCAACGGCCCGATCCGAATTCCACTTCGCCTCTGCATCAGCTCGGGACTTCTTTTCCTTCTCCGGATCAGCTTCAAGACGGGCCACTTTAGCATTGGCTTCCTCCGGCTCCTTAGCCATGCGCAAAGAGTTGGAACATTTGCATTCCGCCAACGCCTTGGGATGGCCCAAAATCTTCTAAAAGGAAGAAACCAAAGTTAGAAAACTTGGTTTAAAAGAAGAAAATTTCGAGATAAAGATCATAATGCTTACCGCATTTGCTTGGGTATGAACCAATAGTGACATGGCCTTCAAAATCTCCACCAACTCATCCTCACTCAAGGTCCGAAGCACACTGGTGTCCGAAGGTACAGTTATATATGCGACACCTGTTCGGACCTTCTTTGCAACATGGGATTTTTCTGCAATTGCCTTTTGCTTCTCGCCCTTAGAAGTATCTATCTCATGGAGTAGGACCTTGGAGGTCTACTGCTTGATGAAGTCTGAACGGCTATGTCCTGATCCTGCACCTGACTCTGAGTTAGCTGAATAGGAGAAGATACATGGACTCGGACGCCATCAATGAAAGCCGAGTAACCATGCCTTGAAACTTTAACAAAAGGTGGGAGATTTGGGCCAATTACCTGCTCCCGAGGAGAAGGTGGTTTCCATTGTGAACTAGGAATTGGAGTTGGGCTTGCTCCCAAGAGGTTGAAGAATCGATGCAATGTTCGGAGGTTGTTGATCGGTTAGCCTCATTGGCCCCGAACTCACTGATTTCTTCTTGCCCAAGTCCAACTTTTTCTGAAGGTTAGCACGTTGAGAAACCCGCTTCTCCAAAGCACCTTTGTTGGCCTCCATGATCCAGTATACTGTTCAAAGGAAAAATAAGATGTTATAAACCGAGGCCACAGTAAAATCAACAAACAAAGACGATAACCCGTCCCTAGCTTACTTAGACTCTTATTCCTAGCACAGTACACAGGGGTCGGAGCCAGTTCTGCCAACCAAAGCATCGACTGAACAACTAAGGCATAAGGGTAATAGAGGGACGGATCATCCCCATTAACCCCCAAGTTGACATCTTCTCCATTTTGAGATCCGGATCGAAATCTCCATCAAGAGAAATAACCGCTCAAGTTCCAACGCGATCAACCATAACTTCCTCGTTGGTCACTCGCCTGTCCGAGTGTGTTGTCTCTACATTGAGAGTTAATGGTTGGAGGGAAAGCAACCAATCATGAGGATTTGTAACTTTCAGGGCATGGAATTTATCCCGACAAGGTTCTAACCTCCCCCCCCCCCTTTCCAGTCTCCTGTGCAGGATCAGATCTAGTACTTCGAGTTCGAGGAGGGAGCTTGCGTCATCCGAGACCTCACATGTTTGAAGAGTTAGTTGATTTTTTTAATACCCGAGGGTTGGGGCTTTTACCTCAACACTATTGACTAGAACATAATGTTCGATGAGACCAGATAATTGTATGTGAATTGCATTAATAGATGAGATATGAAATGGAGCTAAACAATAGATAGTTGTTAACTTTTAAATTGAATTGTGAGCGATGCTAAATTATTCCTTTGGAACTTCTTATTCTACTTTATGATTATTTATGACGTGTACATTGCTTTGTGACTGGCCTAATGTTTCTATATTGTTATCTTAATAAGTCACAAACGAGGATAGACAAACCATCAAACTCCACAAAAAATGATGTATATGCTAATAAAATTAGTCAAAAAGCAAAGGTATTTATGTGCACCCTTTTTTCCTTTTCATTTTCCTAGCATATGTAGTAATGGTTGTTTTCATTTTCGTCTTTCATTTCAATGGACCTTCAACTACATCCAGAGGTAGATCATCAAATAAACCTAGGAAGAGTTTTGATGAACCTGGAAGATATTGTAGGAAAAGAAAGGTATGTCCTACCACAATTACTTGATCTTGCACATCAACTTTGAATTTAATGAGTATATGAATGATCTTTTATATTGATGAAAATAAACCATGAATATTAGTGCTATAACATAGAGATTTACTTAGTCATTTCACATTACGAAGATTATGTAATACACTTACGCATAAAAAGTAAATGCGGTGAGTAGAAACTCATTTATTGTTGTTAGCAATAAATAGTAAACAAGAATAAAGTATATAGTATACTCACGAACTTATACTAAGTGGTTTGCGTAAATAGCTAGCTTCATACATTCAGATTGAAAATTATGTTACAATACTACCATTCTAAATTAACAACTGCCAATTAATTTTTGAATAAATTATGTCGAGTACATTTTCCCTCAAATTTGTTTGACCCTATAAAACACTTACATATGTGCTAATGCATTGTTTGAATGATAAACAATGTACTACATGAATAAGTTAGTATAACAACTTTATATTTCGTAAAAAACCTAGAATTCACAAAACAAAAGAATATTAAGTTTATGTTTTATTGTATCTCAAGATGCAATACAATAAGAGGTTGTTGGATAATTTGTTTGTGTGTTTATTCATTGGAAAAGAGCATGTTCATACACATTTATATATCTCATATCGATTTTCTCATACAAGTTGAATATTAGGACTTTGAATATGCTTAATATTCCATTGTTCCATGAGTTTCTTGACATACCAAACTTATTTTTATTTAGTAAATTAAAATATATTTTACTCTATCAAAGTTAACTTGATGCAATGCCCTTAATTAGATGAGTATGTCAAGTTGACTCTTTGAAGAGTCCTCTGAAGAATCACCTGTTGAGGATCAAATTATGACTTGTGATAGTTCACTAAAAAAGAAGGCTTTCGCACCCACTTATCAGCAGGTAATCATTTTAGTTTCTAGAGCTTGGTACAAAAGTGTAACTTGATTAGATTACACTGTATCACTATTTTTTTTCATTCGTAATCTTATACTTTATAACTTTCAGTGAATCCACCCTGAAATAGCCCGTGCATTACAACTGCCATCAGCTGACACCATGGTAAATGTGAGGGTGCATGGTATCAAAAATCCATAAAAAATGTTGTGGCTTGGGAAAAGGGAGAAGAAGTACCTAGGCGGTCAAGGATGGGAAACTTTTTTACACAAATACATGTTCAAGGTAGGACATAGACTCAGGTTAACTCTACTCGATCCTAAAACGCTTGAGTTTGAAGTGGCCTTCTACACATCCCTTCCCAAAGCGTAAGCATTCAACTCCGCTAGTAAATAATGGGAATGACGATGATGACATGGATGATGATGATTATATCAGTGAAGATGATAAGCCGTACCATCGTGAGGTGACGATAAAGGTCGTAATTGTAAGGTCCGTCAAATTTTTCCGTTATCCGAGAAATTTAATAAAATATTAATTTATTATTTCGCACGAGTGAAAATATTACGGGAGTAAATTAGGTCGAATTTAGAATTTTAACGCCTAGCAGATTCGACGTTAAAATGAAATTTCGCAATTTATTAATAAAGTAATAATAAAAGTAATAAAAATAAAAATTATTTATTTTATTTTTCCTATGGCTTGAGAACGACTTGAAAAGTGTCCGGGAATCGATTTTCCATTTTT
>JAYMSP010004988.1:0-14757 GCA_036897095.1 Plantago elongata
AAAATTTACTCTCGATTTCATTTAACACCAATAATTTTAAGCATAGTTTCATTGGAAAAAAACACGGGCACCGCGCTAAGCGCGGTGTACCAACTCTAGTAAGAACAATAAATATAAGTTTCTAGCAAGTTATGTCGATAATCCACCGAGCCTCAGGCGAAATATATTCACTTTAATGAATAATAAATACAAAAACTAGTCTAGTTCGATTCTTTTGAATCTCTCTAGATGCAAACAACTAAGCAAGGTAAAATACAGACTCTACTAGAAAATAATCAACTTATTATACATTGAACAATAGATTGAAACAACTTACAGAACTAGACAATCGCAAGAACACTTCGTAACAGACTATCGGAGTTTGAACTAGGTATTCTTGAAATTATCTTCTTCTTCGAGTTCTCTTTATATAGACGTTGGTGGACCATCGTATATTGTCAATCAAACTCTAGAAGGAATGATGTTACAATCATATGGGGAGTCTTTCCTTGTAGACTTCTACTTGCCATCAAGAGTCCTCCTTTTCCTTGTAGTCTTCGACTTGCTCTCTACTTCAAGATCCTGCTCGATCTCTTGTCCTAAAATATCCGAACTATGAAACTAATTAGATATTAGAAAGGTATAAACTATAACATATATATAATAAGAACAGACATCGCAAGTGTGGCCATGAACTATGGTGTGACCGAAATAATGTTAGCTTCAGTGTTCCCAGATCACTCAGAATACCACACTTACACTTTTCATTCAACCTTCAAACTTTTATGACAATGAAGTGCAGCTCAGTTGATAAGACATTTCACCTCCAATCAATAAGTCGGGTTTCAAATAACCCTTTATCCGTTTGAAAATAAAGGGATGGAGCGACGATAATATTTTACATAATAACGTCAAAGTAATAATTAGGAGATAGAAGTTAAAATAAGCTACAAGCTGAATCTGCTATACGACCACAACTAATTCAAGATTCTTTTTCAAAAATACAAATAAAATGGAGAAAATCATGTCAACAAGCGAGACTCGAATCATGCACTTTCTATTTAAATGTGACATAAGTATGTAACAAACTGAAATTGAATTAGTAAGGCGAAGAATAAGATTTTGAATTAAAAATTAATCGAATTATTGTAATCATATGTCCAATACCTATATATTTTCATTGTGAGCAATGTTTAATTATTTTTTTATGAAATTCATTTTTAGTAGTCAACAATTCGAGATTTTGTAAATTTCAGAGAGTTATCATATAAATTAAAATTGTTGGTACACTTGTGAGATATGGAAATCATCAAGTCAAGGCCAATATTTATATTTTTAAATTGGGGTATAAATTAATTTTGCAATAAATCAAATTTTCTTATTACAAAAAAGTAAATCAAATTATAAATAGTACATAAATCTTTGCCAAAAGCAATCTTACCCAATTCTTAACAAAAGCAATTAATGATAATTGTTTTTCCACAAGTTAGTTCAGTTTGTAAATCCCAATTCCCCTCTAACCTTTTCCTATATAAGAAGACAAGTAAATCACAAATCACAAGTAAAAGAACACTGAAAACACAATTAGTCACCTATCATGAATTTTCAGGCACAATTTTGGTTTTCTTTCTTTGTTGTTCTCAGCCTTTTCCTTTTCTCAAATGCAAGAGAACTCACTAATTCTTCATCAACCATCAATCATGCTGATACAAGTCTCGTACCAGGTTAAATCCATATTCTTATGTTTAATTAATTCATCATTTGTCTTCGATTAAGTATGTTAATTGTGTTTAATTAAGTACATGCATGCATATATATATGTGCAGGTAAGGCAAATGAACCATTGAGTGTTCTCCAGAAGCATGTTATGTTCTTCGATCGAAACAAGGATGGCTTGATTTATCCCTCTGAAACATTTGACGGTATATACATGATTTTCTTTTTCCAGAATTTTATTCATATAGAAAATTGGAATCAGATTTGATTTATTAACCCCAGTTATTCTAGGTATATATCTGTACATTTGTTTTCCAGTTCTGCTAATCTTTTTTCTTTTTCGAATGTATTTTTATTTGTGAGTAGAGAGTACATTAGACTTACTTATACGATAATTTTATGTAGGTTTTCGGGCAATTGGGTGTGGCATTGCATTATCCACTACCGCATCTGTTTTTATCAACCAAGGTCTCAGTGCCAAGACAAGACCTGTAATTTCCCTAGCCCTTTTGTTTGTTCTTTCGTTTGCTTATGAACTATGGACAAAAATTATGACTATAACTTATTGGGAAATGAAAATGAAATACTTTTTCTTGTCAAACGTGCCTGTGCCAACTAAATAGAAATCTGTAATATTTTTAAGTACTAAAGTTAGTCTCCTTAGTGGTTTATTTTAAAAAAAATCTATCATATCTCTTTAACTTTATATGCTAAGAGAATAAAGCTAAGATAATCAAGTCTTACTAACCATTGAATTAGAAATGTGATTTACTAAAATAATACTCCAAGAATTCTTCTTGAACTCGTGAACTTTTGTTGATAAACAAGCATTATCAAAATAGCTACCGTAATGTCACTGAAAAAACTCTTGAACTTTTAAGCTTGAATCGTGTAAGTCAAATGGACCGTGACAGTAATTAAGTTCATTACAATTACAAAATCTACTCCCCCAAATTACCTTCAACTATGATTATAAGAAAATTTTATGTTAAATTTTAGAGATAAGTTGAAAAATAGTAAAAATTGATTGAGTAAGCTAAGCAAAATGTCATAACCACCCATCTGATATTACAACATGAAAATGTGGATGACACAATGCCAGAGAAGAAATTACTGGTACCAGACCTTGATTGATTTGGGCTGAAGGCATCGATCAAGGTAGTGAATTGGGCTAGGCCCATTTCGAGACAATGTACGATGTGGACTTAATGTTGGAAGGTTGTGGCCGGTTTTTATGGCGACGTTGTATGTTCTTTTAATCTCGTAAACCTATATTTTTCATGTTCTTGTAAAGGCTTTGAATCTACGATACGTTTTCATCGTTTAAAAAACCAAACCATTACAAGATTGATTTTCATTTTAATGGGCTAACGATGTTGATCTTTTTGGGTCCAAATAGGGTGAACCATTTGATCCACAATTTCCCATCAAGGTGAAAAACATCCAAATGGGCAAGCATACTAGTGACTCTGGTATCTATGACAAAGATGGAGGGTATATAAAACACACTCTTTTTCTTGATTAATTTGTCCCTAATTACATACTTACTAGCTCATAGAGTAATTATCTAACTTCTTACATTATAATGACCTTTGAAGGTTTGTTGAATCAAAGTTCGAAGAGATGTTTCAGAAGCATGCTAACACTAACCCAAGCGCCTTTACAAAAGATGAGTTGATTGAATTTATCAAATCAAACAGGGAGCCCAAGGACTTCAAGGGATGGTATGTAAATGTACTATAGTTATTTTCTTTTACAAAAAATTATTATCTAGACCAGCCCGACTAAATCATTTAAAACAAATTGCAGGTTGGCAGCATTTGTAGAGTGGAGAATCTTGTTTATGTTAGGGAAAGACGAGAATGGTTTGCTGCAAAAGGAGACCGTGAGAGCTGTCTTTGATGGAAGCTTGTTCGATCAATTGGCAGCCAAAAAGAAAGCAAACAAGGCTTGAAACTGAATTCATGGATTGGGATATATTGATACATTCTCATAATCATAATATTTTTGAATGTACTTCATGTAATAGATAATTTTGAAAGGTTCCATTCCATCTCAATATACTGAACATCTTTCGGCTATTACTGAACTTTTTTTCACATAGATCATTGTGCACCTTTATAAAAGTCAATCATAATTGACCTCAAAAGATAAAATTTGAGGGATTGTAATGTTGAGGGACACTTCGACATTGTTATCTTCAACTGAAATTTATTGAACCAAATAAAAATGAACTAAACTAATATGTGATATAAATTATAAATAATGTGAAGATTTTAAGAATATACTAAAACTTAGAATCTCTAACAAATATTTTTTATTGAAGATTTTCATGACCTACTGATAACTGTACTTATTCTTACAAGCTAATGGCTAAGTGAAAAACAAGAGATACGCCACATTAATTTATGTGTATTGCCAGGGATATTATAAAGATATGTATGTGGCCACATGGTGGAAATTGTCTTGATTCCAATTATTGTGTTTAACATAGTAGTGTTATCTGAGAAAGTATATGAGAAGGAGTGATTGAAATGGACCGATTTGAAGTCTTGCATATAGAAACATGCACTACGTACTCATTAAATTAATACTAGTGGAATGATCATACATGTGCCCGCCATTAAGTAATACCCTGTTTGTTCGGTACCACCTTTAACTTCTGTAAAATCAATACTTAAGAAAATTAATGATGTTAAAGTTGAATGAACCGTATAATTAATACTACTATTTAATTTAAATGGAGTACAATACTCGTGTAAATTTAAATGGAGCCCCTCGCTCTGTCTTAACATGAAATACTAGTAAGAAATTTAATTGGTGGACAGTGAGTTAGGTCTGAGCGAGTTCGCGTTGAGTTCAATTTAAATGTTGCGAAATAATAATATTAATATCAAATTAATTTTCAAATAGGTAATAAAATTTGTTGTTCTTACACACCCACCCGCGTACACCTCTTTTTCCAGCCAACATCCTTGTTGGTTGGCTAAAATCCAACACCATATACTCCTTTGTAAACTGTATTCTATTTGACCCTCTATTGAGATGTATTTGATGGCATCACACACATAAATTTTTTAATTACTATTCCCTCCGTCCTAACAAACTTTATACATTCATCATTTTTAGTTGTTCCATTAAACTTCATACAGTACTAACTAAAAAGTATCCAACCACTAACAAATAATAAACAATCTTAACTTTACACAAAAATTAAACATTTTACCACTAAAAGTACATTTTCCCCAACTTCTTCATTTTCTATCATTATTTTAACTTTTCACATAAAATTACACGTCAACCCTAATATATGAAGTTTGATGGGACGAAGGGAATAATATTTTATATGACTTTACAATTGCGAGTTTAACATTTTTTCTAATTTTACTTTTATTCCCTTCCAACATTTTTAATTAGATTTTAAGAGTATCGTCTTTCATTTTAAAATTCCAAAGCAAAATTAAAAGAAGATTTAGGAAGTTCAAATATATAATTTGAGGCAACAAAATACTTGCATGTGTAATGTGATGATAGAAGACTGAACCCACAAAATTTCTATGCGGTGCAACATCAACAAAAGTATAAAATAGCTAGTCACTTTTGCTCCTGTCCAAAAATATTTAGTAAGCATAGCTTCAATGACGATATCAAATTATCAATGACGAAAAACAAGGTGATCATTTAAATCAATCCATATCCAAATTAAACTCTGCAAATATATTTCCAAAGGAAAACGTAGATATATTGTCCTTATTGGCAATACAAACTTGGTAGTTGGTACTATGTCTATGATCACCGTTTATTGATATCTCCATCGATCGATCTATACTTAACCATTTAATCTGTTGATTTTCTTTGAATTGCAGGTATCTTTTTCCTTGGAAATGTGAGTTCGGCTATGTTCACTTTAACTATAATTTTTTTACTAAATGAAATGGAGTGGACTGGACTGGACTGAGTTGAAGTGTGGTATAAAATATAATTAAGTAAAACTAAATTGAACTGAAATGATGAAACTCGAAAATATTTTTATGAAGAAAATAGAGTACCACATACATTTAATGGAATTGGGGCTTCTCTGTTCCCATCTCCCCAGGTTCTGTTACTCTTATAGAGCTGACCTGAAAACTGTTTGGAATATCGCTACCCGAAGATCATGGTTGAGACGAATTCAAAAGAAGCCTACAAGCTTTTGGAAGATACTGCTCCTCTGCCAAGCGAAACTAAACTAGCTGACATGGTGGTGGAAGGTAGAAATCTACTACATCTGCCTTCGACTGCCAACATACGTTGAGTAAGTAGAAAAAACTACTTACTTGCGGATAAACTCGCTAAATAAACTAGCTTGAATATGGCCGTGAAGGTCTTTTGAGATACTCTCCCGTGTCAAATTGTATCTTTTTTACATTTTAATTTAACTTAAAGACCATACGTATTATTTGCTCATAAATATATATATACACGTAATTAAAATAAAGTATTTATATATAATTAAAACAAAACAAAATGAAGTATATATACATTTTTAATGCATGCTTATAACGGAATGCCAATTCTCCGTTAGAAATTTCTAACGGAATTTTAAATTCCGTTAGAAACATAACCGGCCAGTGGTTAAACCGTCTGGCCGGATTGCACATTACTAACGGAATTTGAAATTTCGTTAGTAATTCCAACGGAATTTATTTCTAACGAAACCTAAATTCCGTTAGAAAATCCGTTAATGTTCTAACGGAAAATCATTCCGTTAGAAAATTATGTTAGTAAACCATTGTTTTCTTGTAGTGTTAACACTCAGCTCACACCCTTTAGTTCGTGTGACTAGGCTGGAAACGTGTTAATTCGTGAAAGTTTTGTTGATAAGTCATTCTCGCCGGAATGGCTGTATATGACATATTTTATACTCAATCTGTTACAATATAGAAATTGAAAGAAATCTATATTAATAGAAGATTAATAATAATCAGAGTAGGGGAGTGTGTACAAGAAATAATTAGCAACTTATACTTATATAGAAATATAAACTAGTCAATCTAATCTAACTAGGAAACAAAAATTAAATACTAAAAGATGTCTAATACAAAACACAATATGATAATATTCTAAGTAGACTAGGTGATGAATTCTTCTTCAAATTAAAGTCGAATTTTAGTATATATTTTGACACAATCATCAACTTGCTTAATAGTTAAATTGACTAATTCCCATTTGTAAGAGAGTATAAAAATGGTTTAAATATTTTATTGATGGTTAAATTGACTAATTTTCATTTGTAAGTGAGTATAAAAAATGGTTTTAAATATTTTATTGATGGCTAAATTGACTAATTTCCATTTGTAAGCTAGTATAAAAAGTGGTTTTAAATATTTTATTGGTTAATGAAATTAGATCTGCCTCATGTTAAAATGTCGCCATACCAATTCCAGGCGGTATCTTCCCTTACTGGATCTGTTGGCTAATAATACCACCACCATAAATGTCAACCAATCTTAACTAGGTATGATAACTTAGTAGAATTAATTTTCAACTGAAAATCCACCATCTACTGAAAATCACTTATGGTGGATTGGTATAGAATTTGAATAGTCATTTGGATGGATTTTAATGAAATTATATTTGAAATGGAATTAAAATGGAATATTTAAAGTGTATTTTAGACCAAATCACTGTTCATCAAGCCAAATTGACCGATTTAAATGCTTTCTCAAACGACCCCTTAGTTTAGTTCAGTTTAATTTTATTAAATTTAATTCTGTTTAATCATAATTTATAGTTTATACTATACTTTAATTCAGTTTACTAAATTCTAATTGAAAAAAAATAAACTCTTAGTAATCACTACTTCGTACAGTTTGAGAGAATATGTTTTGGGCTAATAAATAAAAAGTGTTTTTAAATTATATTAGTAAGCAAGATAGATATAGAGATATAGATTTTTCAAGATGTGGCACGGGCGTACAACATTTAATTTCAAGTGTGCTATATTACTCCATCACGAATCACCACCACTAGCTAGAAAACATAACTATTTTATTTATAAACATTTCACAAATATATTCAATATTTTTCTAATATCGAAAGAAGTAAACCACTAACTTCAATATTTCTAATATTGAATTATTTTTTATCAGTTATTTATTATAATTTCTTCACTATTACTCTTTATATATATGTACAAGTACAACAACAAGCAATAAAAGTAATAAAGTACAACCAGTGGAATACATTGTTTTGTTAAATAGAAAAATTGATCAATCTTTAAATAACCATAAGAGTAAGTGTGAACCTTGTCCATAGCGGAGTAATACAAAATAATTGTGTGACCATATGGCAATATATTATTACTGACTATAAATAATTAATACTACTAACAATTTTAACATGTGATTACCTTATAAGCATTGCACATGATTATGTTCGCTTCTAATACATATATACATATCAGATTTATTTTTGTAATATACATTCACACTATTATCTTAACTTCGATCTAAGTATTATAGTCAGAGTCTATGGTGGAAGACTATTTTATTGGAACTGCATTTTAGGGACTATTTTGGTATATAATTAGAACGGTTTGTTTTAATTGAAATTGAATTTTTATGCATAAAATGTTCGATTTGATTGGGGGATATGGTCCAAATTAAAGTATCAGTGTAAAACATGATTATGTGGGATTGTGGTCCTTAGCTTGATTATTGAGTTATAAGGGTTTGGTATACTCCTAACTTTAAGAAGAGTTGGGAAAATGGAGAGTTTCAGAGTATCTTCATTGAAGAGGAAATCAAAGTGTATTATGGTCTTACTGCAGAAACAGATGCCTGTAATTGCTGCCATCACAATACAAGTTATTGTAGCTGGCCAGATCTTGTTTTCAAAAGCATCCATTGCTTCTGGAATCAAGCCCTCCATCTTCACCGCCTATCGCCTTGCATTTGCTACTCTTGCCCTGTCTCCCTTCGCCTTCTTCATACACAGGTTCGTGTTCTTGGCCTAATTAGTGTGTATTTATTTTGATGACATTTTGATCATATATGTACCGTACATACACGTTGCAGGGAAGGATTTCCTCCGCTTACATTTCGTGTACTCTGCAAGATATTCATTGTTTCATCAGGGTAAGTGTATGGTTCAATATATAGTGTTTATAGCAAACTTTTCCTTTTTCTTTTTTGGAATTGACATGGAAATGTTTAGGCTAGCTTTCTCGATGAATGTATACCTATCTGGCATGGAATACGCATCTGCAACGATTGCAATGGCCATATCCAGCACCAGTCCTGGAATTGTCTTTATCGTTGCTGTATGCTTCAGGTATATATATATATATATATATATAGTAATATGTAAACTTGGCTGCTATGTAGAACCGAAAATTATTGGCATGTGTGTTTGGTTTTGGTGCGGCATGATCAGTCATGTTTTCAGATTGTTTTTCCACAGAGACGAAACATATTGAAATTTGCAAATAAAGTTGCACCTTGTTTACCGTACTAGGATGGAGAAGTTAGCTACAACGAAGAAGTATGGCGTTGCCAAGATTTGTGGAGCAATCCTTGGTCTACTGGGAGCAATGGTCTTTACTTTCTACAAGGGTCTGTCTTTGTATTCGGCTTCCCAAACCAGACACTCTAATTCTATAACCAAGACCTACACTAGACATGAATGGATCAAGGGCTCTCTTATGATGCTTGTTGCCAACTTCATTTGGTGTTTGTGGCTTATTGCGCAGGTAAGTACAACTTGTTATCGATTCTAAAGTTTGTGATAAACATCTTATCGTCTTACACAAAATACTTTCTTTGTTCAGGCTCCAATTTTGAAAGAATACCCTGCAACTTTGCGGTTAACAACATTGCAGTGCGTCTTCAGTTGTATGATGACAACGATTTATGCTGCAGTGAGGGAGAGGAGTGTATCGTCTTGGAAGCTTGGTTGGGATGTTAATCTCTTGTCCGTGGCATACTGCGTATGCTAAAATAAATCTTGACTTCGCCTCTTTAAGATAGTATATGTCCAGTAGACATATATAGAACTAATGTTCACACAAACTTATTTGCAGGGCATTGAGAACTAATGTTCACACAAACTTATTATTTGCAGGGCATTGTTGTGTCCGGGATATCTTATGCGTTACAAGTTTGGGTAGTCGATAAAAGAGGTCCCGTCTTTACCGCCATGTTCTTGCCATTATCGCTCGTTATAACAGCTATATGCTCGGCCATCTTTTTCGAAGAAAGTCTTTACATGGGAAGGTCAGTACAAAAAGAATTAATCTAAAAATATTAGAAGTATCATCAGTTCTCTTCAAATTACAAGCTTGACATGTTTGTTTGCAGTTTGTTGGGCTGTGTTTTGCTAGTTGTTGGGTTGTACAGTTACCTATGGGGTAAGAACAAAGAGGTCCAAACTGTAGCCCAAGATAAACTAGACCTTCCCAAGGATGAAGCTCCTGTCAAGTGTCTGGCCATATCAATATCAACCACCGAAGAAGAAAATACACCCTCCGTCCCAAAACATACGACAGATGACCCAAATGATAACAAAGAAGATGATAATCAACTGGTTTAGGGAAATAGTTGCTTTGCAATGTCTTGAATTACAAAAGGGGAAATATATATGTGAGAATCCTAGAAAATTAAGTGAAATACAGTATTTGGTTCTCCGAAAATCTCCTTTCATTGACATATACAGTACCCATATAACCTGGTACATATATATTCCACAAAGAAGGATGAAGGCCATAAGCACAATACTGTCTGCATATATCTGAATTCAATTGATCTTTATAAAAACATACAAATACAACATGATTAAAATGAGATATATCAAGTTAAATCATTTGTAGTCGAGTGGTTCGTTTAATCATGAGATCAGGAGTTCAATTCTCTAAAATGAATGATTACTCTCTAAATAGAAAATTGTGGTGATTTAATTCTAGAATCGTATGATAAATTTCTAAGAACTCGTATTTTTTATTTAATTTAATTATATATTTTTATTTTTAATTTCTAATAAACCAGACCTCGTAATGTATTTCAATCCAATTTTACATAATTACATGGCCCGAGCCCATACTAATAATTTAACTTAAACATTAATCAGCTTGAAACTTTTACCGAGCCGCTTCTTATCTTCGTCTACAGCCGTTTGGTCTCTACAGTTTCTTGGTGAGCAACCAGCTTCGAAAATCTTTTCTTATTCTCCTATTGTCATCGAATTGAGTACTGGTAGGCAGCTCTTTTTACAAAATTCCTCATGTTTGCATGCACTTGTTGATTTATTTTCTTCTCGTGAACTTTAGAAATCAAGTTTACAAATCATTACAAATCTCTCAAAACCAATTATCTATTTCCGCATTGTTTTGAGACAAATAATTACATACAATCATTTTATTTATCAGTCTTATATAGTACATTATTTGGTTTTATAAATTTACAGACACTTACGTTTAGTCCAGGTTGTACAATTCTATTTTGTATTATTTAAGTACTAATTAATGGTCCGTCGATACTCGACAGGACATGAAAACAATAAGTAAAATAAGAAATTAATTTATCGTATAATAAGTCGATGAAAATGAACACGTCGTGTTATATATTTTAACATGTCGATATAACTACATTAAATCTCTTTCTCCTCGAGATCTATAGAGAGAAACTCAAGTATATCACGTTTGAATACGTGTGACTGTGTGAGGGTGTAGAAGTCGACTTGTGTGCGAGAGATTTCTCAAGACTTTCGTTTATAGCGATAGTAAAATAGATTATATCATCTTGTCGAATTGGTTCACCATCATAATTGAAGCAAAAGCCTTTTCGATTTCATGGATTACTAATATTATATTAGCCTCAGTTACGTGATTTACAATATTAGTACTTATGAGAATTGTTGCATATTTCAACTCGGTATTTTGATCAATATAAGCATTATTATATACTTAAATTGGGGACAATCTTATGCTTATTTAATTGATATATGAATTAATTTTGTTGAATGATTCCTATTGTGAAAATTAGTATGTATAAGTTTGGAAAAAAAATCTATAAAATGAAGATCTAGGGGACTGATTGGTATAGAATTTGAGTGGCCGTTTTCAAATGAAATTGATTGTTTTGCGTACAAAATATTCGATTTGAGGGGGGAGATGGCCGCTCCAACGGTATAACAAACATGACTTTGTAAGAATAACTTATTGTTAAAGGATGATAAAAGAAAATATTTTACAATATGTAAAATTAAAAAAATTATTGGTAAGACTTGACTTCACATGATACCATCCGTACCTGAAAAAGTATAAGGTTACAGGGTATACACTTGGCCTTAATTAGATACTATATGATACTCGACGGGACATGGATAAAAAATTAAGATAAGAAATTGATAAAAAAAATGCAGTGTGACAAAATGTATGATCTAATCGCTTCAACATTACATGGGAAGTCACACTACTCTTAGAAAAGTGCAAAGCGTAAAGTAGATCCCCATATATAAAATGTTGTCGGTGTTTAAGATCAACTCATAACTTGTTGAAAACTTCTTTGTAAGTTACACTTTTACTGCTAAACCATATGTGAGCATCCACTACTAAATCATATGTGAACATCCTCACCGTCGCAGTACACTTTTGCAAGTTCGAGAGCGCTTGGCGACTGGTAGCATCTGGCCCAGCCCTGAAGTAGCCTGGATCATAGTTGGAGATGACCTCCACGATCTTAAAAAATAGTGGCTTCGTCATTCTGAACTTCCGGCGAAATTGCTTTGCAGTGCACTCGTAATTGTCAGCGAAGTAATCTTCCATCATCTGATCACGATGTTTCTCGCATTTTCGGTTGATGTACGTGTTTCTCCTTCTGTTATGAAGAAGACTCGGCGAAGTATTGCAGCACCACCGTCTGGAAAAATGTCATTGCCATCTTTGAACTTTCGGAGATAGCATCGAATGCTGACCTTCCGGATTCCGACTCCGGATCGGACATGAAGACTTCCTCGTAGTGATTTGATGAAGAAGACATTGAAAAAGTGATATTTGGAAGGTTTATTAAGAGTATTTTGGTTTAAAAGACAGAAAGTAGAGTGAAATTTGAGGTGTGAAGTAATATATGAAGTTTGGTGTCTATTTATAGATCTTGAAAAAATATGATTGTTGATATTTTTTTCTATTAAACGGAATTAAAAAAAAAAAACTAAAACATGTCCGGTCCACTCAGGACCGGACACGTGTCCCAGCCAAACGGTTAGGACAAGTAGTCGTTTGGGATTGGACCACAATGGGACCCAGCCCCAAACGTCAACTCCATTTGTTTGCTAAGCAACCGATGAAGTTGAGGGGAGCTACGGCTCCCCTTCGACCGTCACACAGTGGACAGTCTTACCCATGAGCAAGAGCAGAGAAGCCTAAATTGTAGTCAGGATAAATTGTATCTTCCGATGAAGAGTTCCAGCCAAGTGTTTGACCATATCATTGTCAATGAGTAAATTTCATTTCACATCAAATTACACATTTAATTTTTGACCAGAATGATAACGAAGCACAGTTCAGTTGATAAGACACTTCACCCCCAGTCAATAAATTAAAGGTTGAGTCCTCCTTTAATCGTTTCGAAAAGAGAAACTTTTTACCAAAATGATAAAAAGGAAGGTGATGATAAATGGATTTAGAGATATGTTTTGCAAATTGATGGAAAAAATTGCTCTGTAATATCTTGTATTCAAAAAGGGTAATAAAAGTGATAGAATTCTAGAAAATTATGAAAATCACCAAAAATCTCATTTCATTTACATGTCTATATAACAAAGATAGATTGATACATATATCCAACAAATTAAAGGAGTATGAAGGCCATAAGCACAGTACTGGTCTGCATATATCTGATGGCACTGACTTTACCATGTAAGTAATTTAACCTACGATCTTGATTAAACAACACACCTACTTGTCACATATGTCTCGATGTGGTCGTTCTTAGAAATGATCTCCTATATCTTGATTTTTTCTAATTATTCGTTTTTGGTTTATCAATCTGGTTTCTAGGCATGGTCGAGTCGAAATTTTGTAGAGAAAACATTCTCTTGCAAGGGTGTAACAAGGTACCTGGTGCAGCCGTGGCATGTCTTTACACTTGTATAGATAAATATCATGAGCGAACTCTTAAGATAGAGTGTCAATGTGTGCCCTATCAGAATAATGTTTGTCAATGTGCCTATGATTGCTAGTAAAGCACTATATCTATTATGAATTAAAATCTCGATGGCGTTTTAGTACTTTTCGAAAATAAAATGAAATTTGATGAACTATAAGGTGTTTAAAATAGTTTGGGATTGATTCCCAGTTCATTTTATATTGTTGAGGTTGAAAATTCAGATATTTCGATATTTCTTATCCTGTTTCGATGAAATTTAGAATTATATATGCTATCAGATCAGTACGCACTATCGATGTCATTGACATGATCATGTCAGATCAGTCGACCCAGTGCCAAAGTCATCAATGAAAACGAAAATGAATCATACAAATTGAATAGCTAAGCTAGCAACTATGCTTATATATCCAAATCTTTTAGAGTTGTGATTTAATTTGCACTACTTACAGTCCCCCGGACCCTCTCAGACCATCGAACCTCTCCTCGAAAGGAGCTCCTTGATCATGTAGCACCCCGTATATCCATCGAGTTCATGTCTTTGTTTTTCTCCGAAGGATCAGATTGATCTTCTTGAAGTTGCATCTATCCAACTATAGGCCCAACTATTTATTGTTAGTTCCAGTGTATAACAATCGAAGATAACAGAATCTAAATAAAACAAACCGCCTTTCGTAAGATGATCCGAGGCCTGTGCTTGCACAGTTTCCTTAAAACAATTACGCCGCTTCACCTATGGTGCTTTGAGGATTCACTTGACGCTTGTTTCCCAGGATACAACGGTCGAAATCCAACAGGTAAGCTGCACTGCCTAGTTGTTCTGGCGAACTCAGATTATGCCTGGATTATCAGAGACTGAAAGAAGGAGAAGAAAACAGAAGAGAAGAGTTCTGTTGGTGCAAAACTTCTACTTCAACAATGA
>JAYMSP010004989.1:0-14756 GCA_036897095.1 Plantago elongata
CTGAGGTCACTCCTCCACTCTATCGGGTTATTTGACCAATACCTGATCAGTATGGTCTAGCCCAAGACAGTTACTGTATAGTACTGCAAATCTGGCACCTTTTATGTGCTATGATCCTGACTGACTGATACCGGTTTCCCCACTGTTTACAACTGCCTAATCAACGTGTTGTGTTGGTTTGCTATACTGTTGTATTCATACGCATAGTCATGCATGCTTGATTATCCTCACTGAGTCCATGTGACTGACACTCTCCCTGTTTTAATAATCCGGCTTTCCCAGGTATAGAGCACGAAGTGAGGACTGGGTAGCTAGGCATACAGACTGACATTAGAATTGGATGTTCCGCTGCTGATCTAGTACTTTAGATGTGTGTTTTAGTTATCAACCTATAACGTACCTTGAGGTTGTAATGATTATTGCTTTAATATATTTATGTATTTGGATGTCCGGCACAATCCTTGACGTCCGGACCAGATCTGGGGCGTTACAGGCTTGGTTATTGAAGATGATTGATTATCCGCTGATGTTTACTCTTTTATTGTTGAAGACAGTGTTGACTCAACATCGTAGTCAACATTGTCTACTGTTCCAACATTTAAAGTACCAACCCCGGTCCAACTATTTTAACAAGTGGTATCAGAGTCAGCCACCTAATTTATGGTGTCTGGGTTTGGTACTGCTACAATGGACGTCTACTCAAGTGTCAACAAACCACATGTGCTCGATGGGTCAAACTGCACCTTGTGGCAAATCAAGATGAGGACATATATCAAAGCTCTTGAGATCCGAGCTTGGAGATCAGTTGTGGAAGGCTAGGTATGGCCTACTGAAGGACCTGATGAGGATGGAGATATTGTGCGAATTCCTGTAGAACGATTCAATCCAGGTCAGTTTCTCTTACGTTCATATAATGAAAATGCTTTGAATGCTATCTTTGGTCATGTTGATACCGACATGTTTAAAGTTGATCAAAACTGCACCACTACTAATTAAGTTTGGGATTTACTTCAATTGCATTGTGAAGGTGATGATAGTGTTAAACAAATTAAACTTCGCATGCTTTGGTCTAAGAATGGTTGATGAAGAAACTATTGAGTCTTATTTCAGCAAACTTATGACTATGCCTAATGAAATCCAACAACTTGGTGATGCTATTTCCAATCAACAGTTAATTTCCAAAGCTTTAAGGTCTCTTTCTGCAAACTTTGACACTAAAGTTACTATTTTGGAAGACACTCAAAACTTGGCTACTATGGACTTTCATAGCTTGATGAACAATCTGAAAAATTTTGAGATGAAAGAGAATGAAAGAAAAGGTACAAAAATTCTTAGTATGTCTCTTCACTCCAAGTCCAAAACTAAAGTTACTGAGCATGTGTATGATAGCAGTGATGATGATTCTAATGACATGTCTGAAGATACCTACAATAAACTAGTTAGAAAATTTGATAAACTGTGAATCAGGTGAAACACTCACAAAGGGACTAGTATCAAAAGAAGAACTGATGGCTCCACCTCCAGCCCTAGCTCTAATCTTAGTTCTAATCAATTGAGAAAAGTTAGATGTTTTGAATATCAAGGTTGGGGTCATTATCAAAATAAATGTGCTAACACTCTTAGAAAGGAGAAAAATACTATGCTTGCTTGTCTCAGTGATGTTTCAGGTGATGAACATGATGAAGATGACTTTAAGACTAATACCAAAGCTCTGTTCTCTGCTTTGGACAATGTTGACGACCGATGTTGGGTCAACATAGTCAACAATGAATAAAGAAGTCTTTTTCGACTATGATGACTCACATAACTGTGAAACCCTTTTCTGGACTAACCCTGATAACTCAGTTTCAACCAGCGTGTTGTGTCTGGATGGTTCAATGGACTTTGATGCAGATATCCCCTTTGAGGAAGAATTCACTAATCATTAGGTGATTGAAGATCTTCATTTCATGTATGAAGGACTCCTCAAGGAATTTAATAACTGAAGAAGATTTCAAAGAGAACAAAAAAGGAGAATGATGGCCTGAAATCCACCATTCTCAAGCTTGAAGTAGCTATTACAAAAAAGGATGTTGAATTATGTATGGTAACTGCTGAGCTTGAAAAGAAATAAGGTAATCTCTAATTGGAACCCTTCTACTTCTAAATGGCATGCTTGATATGGACAATGATGGCACCACTGGTCTAGGTTACACTGCTAGCTATAGCTCTTCCTTTGAAAAGAAACTTGGGTGTGACATGAACTGCAAAAGTTATTTTAGTAACTCTGAATCTAAAGAAAAAGTTAAACCCCTTTCTGAACTAGTAAATGCCCCTATTTTTGTCACAAAAAAGAGTAATAAAACTTTTTTGTGTCAATATTGTCATAAATCTGGTCATAAGAAACCCTACTGCTTTGCCTACCTAAGAGATCTTAAAAAGGGTAAGATAGAAAGTTCCAGTACTGAGCAAAACTCTGATCAGACTATTTTTGAAGAAGTAACTCAAACTGAACTTGCTAAGGTAAGTGGCAAACCCAGTGTTGACACAAATGTTACGTCAACATCCAAGTCAACAAGTCCCAGAATTGACAATTCCAAGGTAACTGTTGAGTCAACATCGAATCCAACAGGGGAAGGTACTGAAAAGGTTTGTCTTAATTCCTCTACTTCTGCTCTTGCTCCTTTAGGTAGTGGCGTATTACTCATAACAGTCCTAAAAATAAGAATAAGAGAGACTGGGCTCCTAGAGAAAAAATTGTTTGCAATGTTGCTTTTTATGTTGCTACGTCTCCTAACAATGCAGGAAAATGGTACTTTGATAGTGGATGCTCAAGTCATATGACTACCAATCCCAAACATCTAGCAAACTATGTTTCTCAAAAGGGTGGATTAGTGACTTATGGTGGAGGCTACAAAAGCAGAATTCTTGGAAAAGGAACTCTCTTCATTGAAGGATATCCTAATCTTAAGAATGTTTTGCTAGTTGAAGGCTTAACAGCTAACCTTGTGAGCATAAGCCATTTGTGTGATGATGGACTTAGAAGTAAAATTCGATAAATTCTCTTGTCTAGTTTACACTTGTGCAAATCAAAAGGTTGTTACGATAGGTACAAGGTCTCGTGACAACTGTAATGTGATGACTTCCTCTCAAAACTGCAACCTTGCAACAAATGATGATGCTCAGATCTCGCACAACAAGCTTGGACATGTGAATTACAGGAATCTGGTGAAACTCATGAAACTTGGAGCTTGTCTAAGTGGTAAGGAAACTAATGCAGTGCACCCCTCTCTAAAAACTGAAGGACAACAAAGAGGTACATTTAATTGCTTTGAACTTTTGCATATCGATCTCATGGGTCCAATTGAAGTTGAAAGTCTCGGAGGTAAATGGTACATCTTTGTCATTATTGATGATTTTTATAGATTTACTTGGGTGAACTTTTTAAAAGAAAAATCTGAAACTTTTGAGTCTTTCAAGAAATTGCATGCTAGCTTTAGTACTCTCTACTCTACTGTGGCTCAAAGAATTAGGTTTGATAATGGTAAGGAATTTGAGAATCAATCATTTGCTAAGTTATGTGAAATGAAAGGTATCTCTCATGAGTTCTCTGCACCTAAAACTCCTCAACAAAATGATGTAGCTAAAAGAAAGAATAGAACCTTACAAGAAATGGCTAGAGTCATGTTATGTTCCATGAATTTGTCAAAAAGGCTATTAGTTGAAGCTGTCTATACTGATTGTCACATAATCAATATAGTCTATCTTATACCAGGAACTGTAACTACTCATTATGAGATCTTGAAAGGTAAGAAACCTAATCTGAAATACTTTCATGTCTTTGGTTGTGCTTGCTATATTCTCAATGATAGAGATCATCTAGGTAATTTTGATGTGAAAAGTGATAAAGGTATCTTTGTTGGATATTCTCTCAATGGTAATGCTTTTAGAGTTTATAATCCAAGTACCCAAACCATTCTAGAATCATTGAATATTACCTTTGATGATGCTAAGCCATTTGCACAGAAAAGCAAAGAAACAGGTACATTGCAGGAAACACGTACTACTTCTGAAAATACAGGTACTGAACCAGAACAGGAAGTTGAACCTGATTTCACTGATGCGGTTCAAGAAGACAGTGTCAATGTTAACAACAATGTTGACTCAACATCGAGTTTAACATTGCAGACTGAAAGCACAATTGATGATACTTTTCCTGAGGAAGAATTGAAACATTGTCAAATGATTCAAAAAATAGGATTCGACGAGATCATCCCAACACTCAAGTCATTGGAACCTCAAGTGGAAGGACTCTTAGAGGTAACATTAGAAAGAACTACAAGAAAATTGTCACGTATGCTACACTCTGTCAATTTGTAAGTTCTTCTTGCTTTGTTTCTCTTTCTGAACCCAATAATGTGAAAGATTCTTTAATAGATGCTCCTATTGCTAGATTAGAAATACATTAGACTTCTTTTAGCCATTGCATATTGCTTGAAAATTAAACTAAAACAAATGGATGTTAATGGTATTTTTTTGAATGACTATATTGATGAAGAAGTCTATGGGGAACAACCTAAATGTTTTGAAGGTCCAAGTCAGTTTGGTTATGTGTTCAAACTGGAAAATACTTTGTGTGGTCTAAAGCAAGCCCATCGTGCTTGGTATGCTAGGTTGACAGAGTTTTTACTTAACTTTGACTTCAAAAAGGGGGGGGGGGGGGGGGGACGTTGTTTATCCTTATGAATGGGAAATTGCTTTGCATTGTCCATACCTATGTTAATGATGTAGTTTTTGGTTTAACTAACACTACCATGGTAGATCAGTTTGACAGGTACATTTGAAATGAGTATGATTGGAGAACTTAGTTTCTTCTTCCTTGGACTGCAAAGTCATCAGAGACAGGATGATCTATTTATGTCACAGGAGAAATATGCAAAGAATATGATCAAAAAGTGTGGATTGGATAGTGCAAAACCCTGCACTACCCCTATGGATACTGCTCTCAAACTCAACAAGATAGATGTTGGGGAATATATTGACCCAACATTGTACAGATCAATGATTGGAAGCCTTTTATATCTTTTTTCCATCAGACCAGATATCATGTTCTCAGTTTGTGTGTGTGCCAGGTTTTAATCCAACCCTAAAATCCCTCACCTGACTGCTGTAAAGAGAATTCTCAGGTATGTGTCAGGAACTATTAATTTGGGATTATGGTTTACATGTGATACAAACACTAATCTAGTGGGATTTAGTGATTCTGATTGGGATGGTGATCTTGATGATAAAAATCTACTAGTGGAGGTTGCTTTTATCATGGTCATAATCTTTATGTGTCTCAACTCATTTGGTTGGAAAACATGCTGCATGATTATGGGCTGGAATGTGATACCCTCTTGATGTTCTGTGACAACCTTAGTGTAATTCATATTTCTAAGAACCTTGTTCAACATTTACACACTAAACACATTGACATTAGGCATTATTTTCTAAGAGACATGGTCAATAAGCAAGTCATTGACATAGAGTATATAGAAACCACAAACCAGCTAACATATATCTTTACCAAACCACTGGATAAAGAGAGATTCTTCAGTCTAAGGAGATCTCTTGGTATTTGCACTCTCATATTTGCATTGTTAACTGCATTGTTGACTTAGCATCACGGTCAACATTGATAGTCTGTCTTTTAGTGATGTTGTTTTCATTTTGCTTTATATGTGTTTGCTATTTGTGCTCTTGTGTTGTCTGTGTCTGTTCTCAGTTTGGTAGCTCAGGGTCTGAAAGACTACTTGAAACCAAGGTTGAAGGGAATTGAGTTTCTTGTGTGTTTAATTTATGAATAATCCATTGATGTTGTTTTATGGCTTTTTTACTCATGTGCCTTGATTCTCGTTTGATGTTGCCCCCTTTGTTGCTCATGATTGTGGTTTTGCACTGGAACTACTAGATATAATCCACTTTTATACTGGGGTGTGTAGGGTTCAGGCTGCCCGCTTTCGGTGTGATTGTTTTTTCTTGAGGTAGTTTCTATAAAGGTGAGACAGATAGTGTGGATGCATTGGGATACTGGGGTGTATGGAGTTTCGGCTGCCTGCATTCAGTCCTATGTGCACACCTATTTTATTGATAGAGTATCTGATACTGTTGGGGTGTATAGAACTCCGGTTGCCTGCATTCAATGTGTGTCCTACTCACTGTGCCATAAAAAAATAAAAAATAACAAAAAAGAGGAAGAAAAATACCACATGATGTTGTTTCACTTTATTTATTTTTGGGGCAATGTTAGGTGTGTTTCATGTTACTTTCTATCTCACTCTATCTTGCCTCCAGCATCAGTGGTATTAATCGGATCTGCATTCCTTGGGGCTTAGTAACTGGCTGACTTAAAATAAAATTGGTCTGATTTTCCAATGTTGTCATCATTGTTGGGTCAACATTGGTTGTGCTTGTCGCATATATGCTGCACTTATCAGAAAATCTTTGTGTGTTTTTTTGTTCTATATGACTTCTACATGATTTTGGTTTGGGTTTGAAGGGGAGATTTCTATTTGTTCTTTATGGGAATGTGCTTTCTTGTTATTGCGTATCTTGTCACAGGTTTTCATTGAGATAAAAGTTGACCTTCCTAGGATTTGTCCTTTTATCTTATTACTATGACTTGACAGATATTGAATCATTAACAAGTTTTAATACTGATTTAATAGTTTTGTGCAGCTTGTTATGTGCTTTGATACATACTTGCAAGTTAATTCTTGAAAGCAAACCTCAACCAAAACCATGATGTGTTCGATTAGATGGAGAAAAAGACCACTAACCCCACTAGCTCCTCATTCAAGCCCAACATCCATTACTATCATAACACTGCCTTGCAGCTGATCAAAACTTTGTTCCTGGTTACTGCCCTACAATTGATTCATCCTCCAATCCTGGTTCTGCTACTTTCACCTTTGCCTGTGTTGACTACAATGTTCAGTCAACATCGACTCTCTATGTAGGTACTTTGTCTGCAGGTCCTCAACAGATTACCATGATGGTGTCCTCTGTTCAAAGAACTCTGTTTTCTTTCTTTCCTCCCAAAAAGGGGGAGAATATTTGTACTCTTGGTTCTTTGCATTAAATGGGAGTTCTTGAAGCAAGGGGGGGGGGAGTTGAGTTGCTCGATATTGTCTTCTATTTTCCTACTAACTACATTTCAGGTTTTTGTGAAGAAAGGCAAGAATTAAGGGGGAGATTGGAAGTGCAATTTATATTGCACTTGAAGTTGTTAATTCCACCTTTCTTCATAACATAATCGGTTCAATATTTGAATTATTTTTCTATGAATATTTTGTAGGAAATAACAAGTTGGGCTTCAACATGGTTAATGGATCAAAAGGAATCAGTTCGGGCCTTAAAGAAAGATATCTGTAGAAAACCCAACAAATTAATGTGAAAAATATTTTCACGCTTCCTGGAAAAAGAAGGCGGTGGCTGGAAAGAAAATAATAGAGTTTGATTTGTTTTGGACACAAGGAATGAAATCTAAATAAAGAAGGAAAGAGTTTATGAAGGCATGGGAAATAAAGATTCTCTTGAGATAATCTTGAAAATTTTTTCCAGCAAATACAAATACAGAAGAATGTTCTTTTCTTCATGTGAGATCGATCAGTTCAATATATATAAAAGAAGAAAAAGAACACACAAAGCTGGAAGCTGGAAGAAGAAGATCTTTGATCTTAAGGTTGCAGGTTCTATGTTCTGATACAGGTCTCAACATTGCTAACAACATTGAACTACTGGAAGCTTGAAGTTGAAGCATCTAATGATTATTCAAAGATGACTACAAATTTAGAAAGAATATTACAGGAAGAATGGAAGAAGGAAATATACATTGAAGAATATGAGATTAAGGAAATTTACTTCTAAATAAATATTGGACAAAACAAAAACAATGAAAGTTGCCTTAGAGAAATCATTTCTCTCTTCTACTTAGAGATTGTTGAACACTATATAAAAAGGATTTAGACCCTCAACAACTTAAGCCTTTCATTGATCATCGTTACTGATCTTTATTCATTGTTAGGTTTCTTTTTTTCTGCTAGTCTGTTGATCCAGATAACAACAAAGGAAAAATCTAGATGGGGACTGGGGGTGAATAGTCTTTTCAAACTTTCATCGATAAACAGTCTTTCTCAAGAAACCTAGGGGGTTTCTGATACTTAGATTCCATAGAGCGGAAGACTTTAAGCGATAGATAAATGTAAATGTGCTTTGCAGTAATAACGTGTGTGAGTGTTATGCTGGAATGTAAATACAATAAAGTAAATAATACATCAACTTATAGTCGTATCTGGAGGTGGTGTAATCTTCCAACTTATCCACTTCCACCTTTATGAGACCTGGAATTCACTAGAACAGATAATTGAGTTCTCCTTACAAGGTATCCTATTCTAAGATCCCTACAAACAGGTGGTTCCCAACCAAATGTTCCCCCTGAGTTATTTCCTAGCTCCTAGATCCAAGTACTTCCTGCACTAAAGATAACCTTGGAGCTTTTCCTTGATTTCCCAAACCATGTACTTCATGTACTCCAAGCCTTGATGGTGTTAGTTATATGATTGTTGTTAGGCTTCTCTTAATAACTTTTCAGCTATTTATACAGAGAGCTTGAAGAGATTACACTACTTAATATACTTGTTCAGTATATCTTCTTTCTGACCCAAGTGTTGATATCCGTTCTGGAGAATGAACTTCAGAAAGGGTGTCTGAGTGTTCAACTCTTTACAGATAACAAACTCTTGTTTAAGGTTCAGGACACTTAGAATTACAAGTGATTCTTCGAGCTTTTATAGTCGCAACTGTGAGCTTTGAGAATTGTAGTAAGAATGCTTGAGAGAATACTTGCTTGATATGAAAATATGAGCATAGTTCGTGTGTGTGTGTTTCTCTGCTTCTAAGTGGTGATATTTATAGATGAATTTGAGAGTCGTTTGAATAGTATCCGTTAGACCTTCTCAGAATTCAATCTGTTGATATCTTGAAATAAGTACTCAGAAGTCATTTTCTCATATTTCAGAGAGAACTTAGCTTGATCGACTTTTCAGTCAGTGTAATTAATACACTGTACTATTTCTTGTCCTTTAGTCTCGATGGACACACGAGGCTTTCTGACTGCTAGCATGCTCCTTGACTCAATGATGTTATATATTCAGAGACATGTAACGTGCTAAATGCACTGTACAATATGCTTTCTGAACATAGTCTATCTGAGGAGACTAATCCTTATGTCTTCATCAAACTTGTGCAAATCTTCAGTCTTCAAATCTTCGATTAAACACCATTGCTAGGATCCTTCTTCATGACTTTCTCAAAATATAAAATTACATTCAGAGACCTATCAATCCTATTTCAAGTTTAACTAGACTAACATACTAAGTTATTTCCTCTTTTACAATGTTCAAGTAAACCAAGAGTACTAGTCACCTTTCTGTACTAAAGATAAGTCATATGGTGATTGATCAAAAATACTAACAGATATTCCTCACAAAATTTTCCCCTTTTTGATCAGTCTACCATGACTATCCTAAATCCTATTACAAACATGGAAAAACAATCCATCACTTAATCATTTCAAATGATATTCAATCAGATAAATTAAGTGCAGAAAGTAAACATCAACCAAATCACAAGGAGTGATCTTTGTTGACAAGTTATCTTCTTATAAATGATTTATGAGAGTATGATCTTTAGAAAGAACTGTTACAGTGCATAAGATAACTTTTACAAGATGTATTACAAAGAAATACAGTCAGCAGAATTACAAAATTACTAAGTAAATTAGGACAACAGGAAAGTCCAAGCTCCAAGTAAGCATCGTAATAAACTAGTCTTCAAGTCTTGAAAAACAACTTAGGTTCAGAAACCTTAAGTTCCCAGCATCTTCTTCTGGATTAATGAGGGTCAATCATCTTGCAGTCTTTCTGATTAAATCACAAATTTATCTATAAGCTTTTTCAGGATCTTCATGATTCTCAAGATAGTCTGTTTTAGACTTAATGAAATTCTTGACCCACAAGTAATTTCCCCACACCTATGCATGGTTAATCTTCAGCAGGGACAACTGATGATACTTCAAATTTCTTCACAGTATGCAATGTCATCCAGATATTTATCCTTTGTCATGTAGAATGACTCATAAGTTTCAAACCTAGCTTGTTCTATTTTTGGAGAGTACTATCCATTTTCCTTGTCTTTTGTACATCATTTGGCTTTGTATAAGGACAGTTAAAATCTAGTGGCTTCTTCATAGCCTCAGTCCTCACATGAACCTCAAAATAAAGCCACTTGTGAGCATTAATTGGATTAAGCAGAGTAGGCTTTTGGGTTCTCCACGCCATCATTTGCATGTAGATAGGATCTGGAAACTTCTTGTTCAATAGCAGATGTTGTAACTCAAGAATCCAGTAATCATTCTGGAGATGTATGCACCTGTAGGCTGATTGACTGTCATTGATTTTGACATACTCAATCTGGGCAGCATCTGGTTTTCCTTGTTCTTTCTCTTGAACTCTTCCAAACTGCAAGTCCCTGTGTATTTTTCTATTCATCCCTTTCTCCAGTTCTACTTGCTCTCTGGGGTTTGTGCTGGATGATCCACCTTGGATCGACTTGGTATTTCCAGAAGGATTTCTGGCAGATATAGGATTAGCAAGCAGAGGAGTTCAAGTGGGCTTTCCACTCTTCTTCTTTTGTGAAGTGGATGCTCATCTGTGTCAGTCTCATCATCATCATCAACATTGAAGTTTTGGAATGAAGACTTACAGGTTTCCTCCTTATCTTTGATTTCTCCTTCTTCTTTTTTTGTTTCTTCTTCAGAAGGATTTATTCCTTCAGATATAACAAGGGCCTTGGAACCCCCTATTTATTTTGGTTTGTAGCCTTGTTCTTGGTTCTTCAGGAAGCATGTTCTGCTCTTGAACTTGACTTGTGGAGGGGATATTTTTTCTCTTCCTTCCTCTACCTTTCTAGTTAGTTCTATTCTCTTCCCCCATAGTCATGAGTGACTAACTCAAACTATCATAAGAATGAGACAGAGACTCGAAGTTCTGCTGTAAATTGTTGTGCAATTGGACATGTTTCTAAACTTCCTTTATGAGCTCTTGATTTTCCTTAAGGAGTAACTGCTCCTTCTGGTTCAACTCTTCTACTAGCGCAAGATAGACTCTGCCTTCATAATAGCATATTGAGCTTCTTCAAGTGCTCTATTGGCATTGTTGCAGTCTTCATCTCGAACCATGCCTATGTCTTACTAAGATAGTGCGATGCTAGTGGCTTTGTGTAGTAGGATCTTAGCAACAGGCTTGAGGTCAGTAGGTATAGAGTTAAGTACCTTGTAATCTTCAGCAACCAAGTCATTTCTGAGGACAACAAACATAGTACCCCTTCCGAGGAATTTTCCTTCTCTGGAAGTTACGGCTGCAGATGAGAAGATATGTGGAGCAGGAAGTGATCTCTTCAGATGGAAGAGATACATTGCATCCTCTTCTGGTGCCATGTCATGTGTCTCATCATCATCATCAGTGCTCAATAAAATTTGATCGTCATGAGCAGGCTCAACATCCATTTTCTCTTTGCCTTTGATGCTAGCTCTCTGAGAAGATGGCTCATTTGGTCTATTTGCTGCAGCTTTAGCATCATGCTCATTATCATCCGTCACCAAAGCGTTCATCTTTATAGTTGTGACTCCGATATCTCTTTTTAGTCGAATCTTTTCTTCAAGGAGTGCCTTCTCCTCCTCAATCTTCAACAATTGGGCTTCTTTGGCTTCAATCAGTGCTTGGTACTCCTGATTGAGCTTGGTCTCTTTTTCCAACATTTCTTTGAGTTTTACAACTCTGGTTTCAACAACCTTTAAATCTTCAGAGGGGTCGTCTTTTTGATCTTGTTCATTGACATTTCCTTGTTGGTTTGGACCTTCATGGTTAGCTGGTGGTGGTGATCCGCTTGATGTTGGTGGATACCATTGAGTAGAGTCCTCAGCAGTTGGAGTTCCCGTTCCGGCTTCTCCTTGTGCCATTCCACCTGTCCCTGACGAAGGACCATCATCATTATCATCATCAGAATGACCATCATTTTTGTCACCATCACCTCTTTCTGAACTCCTCAAAGTAGACTTCTACATCATTTTCATCATATTCCTCCTCGTCATCGGAAACCAAGTTGATAATCTCAGCAAAGGTAATCCTTTGCCCATTCACTTCCTCTTGCTCAGAAGGGTACACTTTGAGCTTCAAGGGCAACACAAGATCGAGTATCATTTCCTGCTTGGTCACTTCGTCAGCAGTGTTGAAGGCATTCATCAGCTTTTTACCAAGATTATAAGTAAAAGTCTTTATTCATGAGTTCATAGTGGGTGTACTCTGGGAACATGGCATGAATATAATTTTCCAGATCGAAGGCTCTTGCCCTTCGCTCTTGATGATCAATCACCTTGGCTAGCTCCGCCAGCTCGGCTTTTCTGAGCTTTTGCCATTGTCTAAAATATTTGACATGTCTGTTCAGGGTGATTGTCTGGAAGACTTTCTTCAGATCTAGTGGGGCTTCCACGTCGATCACTGGTAATACTTGAGCTTGAAAGAAAGGTTTCAAGTTAGTTTTATTCAAACTTACTTGTGGTTATTTGAGCTTAAAAGAAGTTCAAGTTTCTGAGCATACCTAGGTGTCAACATTAGGCTCATTTACTTGTACTTCTAGAGCAACCGGTGCTTCAGATACCATGGCTAGAGGAGTGGTTGCATCCTCTTCAACCATTTTTTTTGCTTGAGCCTGAGGAATAAATCCAAATTTTAGAGATTTTCTACAGGAAGGTGTGTAAAAGAAATGAGTTTCTGAGAGTTTCTCTTACTTCCAAGTTAGGAAGCTCAGATTCTAATCTTTCAGAAACCTGAGTGGTTTTTGGCATCCTTTCTGGAGACTTGGTCACTTCGAATGGGTCTATCTCCATCCGTATTGTGGAGGTTTCCAGGTTTTCCTCATCAACCCTTTCTTCAGAATGAACCTATTCGAAGAAAAACGTTTGACTATGCAAGTTGTTAAGTACAAGATATTCAGAAAGTTAATGTTTCTGTTTTATATACCTCTGCTACGGAACGCTCAGAGATAATCTCTTTAGAAGGCTTTCCAACCTCTGGAATTTCTTGAACTTGTAGTTTTTCCACTACTTCAACTACTTCCTCAGTTGGGGCCTGTTTAGAGGCAATGAAGTTAGATGTATACAAGAATTGGATTAAGTATAATTTTTTTTTTCAGAGACAATTTACTACCTACTCTTCAGGCTTTGTTTCTTGTATATTTGAGGTTGAAGGAACCTCTTCTTCAATCAGAGAGGTGGGTGCAGTGTTTTCCCCTTGCTCTGTGGTCTCCATGAAAGCCTGTAATAAATGAAGCTTATGAGTAACTAGTTTAACATTTATGAAAATGCTTCACAAGTTAGATATAGATAACTTTTGCTTCTTGTGTATCTTTAGGCACTGTGGCTTCCATTTCATGGCATGAAGTTTCAGGTACTTTGGACCTTTCCTCTGCTTGAACATTTTGACTTCCCGTCTCAGATGTTTGAGGAACTTGTGTAGATGCAAGAAATTATTCACCAATCAAGTTTGATGGCAACTGAAATGTGGAAGCAATGTCAGCATCTTCCATCATTCTGTCATTAGCCGCCAAGCCTTCATCTGCCTGTTGGGGTGTGACATCTTCTACTGCTCTTTCTGGGATTACATCCTCTGCAACCTTAGATTTCTGAGGCAATGAAGCTAAGCTAGAGGCTTCACCATTAATTTCCATCATTGATCTTTTGAGTACCATCTGCAGTGGCAAATCATCATCATAATCTATTTCGAGATCTGGGACAGATTAATCGATCTGGTTGTGCTCATTCACAGATAAATCTGGCATCTTGCCTGCGCTCAAGGATCTCCTTTCTAAACTGGAGTCCTTCTGGACTGGAAGGGGTCTCTGGGCTTCAACATCTTGTGTTGCCCTTTCTGGTTGAGGAGTGTCATCAATGACAAGTTGTATCCTCTTTCTTGACCTTGGTTAATTGGTCCTTGTTTCTTAGCAAAGTGGACCTCAACATGTACCTCTCTGGATACACCTTCACTCTGAGCAACCAACTTATCTTTGGCAACCTTTCTCAAAGCTTCCTCATGAGCATGTCGATATATTGTGTTGGTCACTTGAATATCCAGTTGCTATCTGAGAGAAATCCCACATTTCTCCAAAATGTAGAAAATCTAAAGACCATAATGCATGTTAGACTTGGTGTCAGCATGGCCTTTGAAGATTTTGAGCTCAAATTCATTGACCCTATTGACAAATTTCATGAACAGATACTTCCCTAAGTTAAAGAGGTTGTATCTGTCATTAAACTCTTTATGGATAATGGCCATTATCATCCACCTCTCCAAGCTTATCTGGTCAATGCCACCTTTGTTCCCATCTAAAGATCTGTGCAAGATGTTGGCAAGAACGTTCCAGTGCTTAAAAAGGTGTCTGGTCCTGATGTCTCCAAGATGAAAGATGAGGGGCACTCCTCAATCTTTTCATTTGTTACTTCTTCATATAGCACTCTGACTGCAGAGTTCAGAGCATTGTCTTTTGTGTTGATCTTCCATGTAGTCCCACGATTTTTGGGACGGAAGATTTTCTTGACCTTGGTTAATTGGTCCTTGTTTCTTAGCAAAGTGGACCTCAACATGTACCTCTCTGGATACACCTTCACTCTGAGCAACCAA
>JAYMSP010004990.1:0-14754 GCA_036897095.1 Plantago elongata
CGTCACTGCGGTCAAGAATAAATTGGGTACTATTGAAGGTGAGCGCTAATGGCAGTGTTTGTAAAATAAGTCTTATGTTTATAATTGCTGGAATGTCGATGGATGACCACTCATTTTCACTTTAGGTGTTAAAAATGTTGATACGGACTTGGCCAATCAAGTTTTGCGGGTTCTTGGAACCTCACCTGTGAAATTGATAATGGAAGCCCTAGAACAGTTTGGTCGTAATGCCTGATTAATTGGACAAGCGGTGTCTGAAGGTCAATTTAACTTAGCCCGTAACTTGCATTCATTTGTGATTTATCTGTAGGAATTCTTTTCTCTTTTAAAATTGTTAGCCTTGCATACTTTTGTTAGTATATTTGTCCTTTTAATAAATTTTGTGAGCTTTCTCCGTTTTTTCCTTCCTATTTGTTCTGAAATTTAGTTCCTTTGCAGAGCCCGAAAAATCTGAAGTCTCTAGGTATTTTTGTTACTATATTATGTGCTGTGCTCTTGTATCTTATATATCAGCCACTATGTTCATTAAGAATCTTATATACTACCGTCCCTAAGTTCATATATTTATTATTTTTAGTTGTCTTATAGAACTTCATATATTAAAAAATAAAATAAAAAAATAAGGCTACCCCGTACCGAACAAACAGTATTACACAAATTTCACTTTGTCACTAAATGTGTATTTTTTTGCCTACACGTCAACCTTAAGGTATTAAATTTTCTGATATGGAAGGAGTAAGCTTTTGTGATACTTCAAGTTGTCCTTCAATATTTTATATTCTATATTCATTAAGAATCTTGTATATTAGTAAGTTGTCCTTCAATATTTTATATTTTATATTCATTAAGAATCTTGTATATTAGTAAGTTATATATTGAAGACGAGTTGACAATAACGTATGTGGTTTGTTGTGCAGATTTTGCTTCAAAGGATGCTCGAAGATTTGCAATTTTCAAGTAGTTTCTTCGTCTTTCGTAATATTTATTAAAAACAATACTTGTAACGGTTGATTTTGGTTGTTTTACACGTTTATAATTCTTTTTACTTAATATCGCATATGATGTTAGCCCTCGTTTAATTTTTTTACACAGGATCCCTCAATTCTCGAAGACGTCCCTGAATGCCTGATGAATCAAGCTTCCTGCGTTTAAGAATCCTAGAACGTCGTCTTAACACAACAGACAGACAGACACTATAATGAGGCACAACCAAAAACTCCCTTGCCTCTACCTACCAGAAACAGCCTGCAGAGCAGCAAATAAGCACAGCAAAGACCAGAATCAAGAACTAAAGACAATCAAAGATCAAATCTATCAACAAGCAATGTACTCATAATAGCCAACAATCTAACATGTCAGACAGAACCAAATGAACTGATTTAAACTATAACAATCTAACAAACCAAAGCTAAAACATCAATATGCATAAGCAACTAACAATTTTAGAAGTGCTCATGTACAGATTAATTGGTGAAACTTAAGAACCCTTTATCTTCTCTTTGAATCATTCTTTCTCCGGTTTTCGTCAATCCACTATTCTTGTAGCTGTGCGAGCTTTCTCCGGATTGCTGCGAATGCATGGAACCCATTTAGTATTATCGAGCTTCGACGTTCATTGCTCAGTTGCCTGATGTGCCTGTTCAAGCTTTTGCATATCTCCTTTATGTTTCTCAAGGCCTTTCTAGTGTTCACCAGTTCGTCCGTTAGGTACTTACCACAATACACTTTTTTGACACACTTGATGTCCAAGGCACTCAAATACTTTCGAAAATCAATCGTTAAAGGCGCATTGTTCTCCTTAAGCATCTTTTTCAGCTCCTCTAATTTTTTTACCGTTGTACGGCTGCTTTCAAGCTGCACGTCCAAGTAAACCATCTCTTCTTCGCAACGAAACAGAAGTTCTTCGTACCTGTCCCCCTTTCGTATCAGGACTTCCCTCTTCCTACTTTCCACCTGTTTTTGAAGGCTGTCAAAGCACTGCATTGTGAAGGATCTATTCTCCATAGGCGGAGCAAGAAATCGACCTATCTCTATCTCCAATTCAGGATGTTCTTTGAATATAACAGACGCCTCTCTCTCAAACTGAACCAGGTTCTTGTGAACCCGATAATCTTCATGCATTTTAAGAAACTGATCGTACTTTTCTTCGTCTCCTTCAAGCGTCCTTTTAACTTTCTCGACGAACTCTCCGGTAGATTGGCGAATGTTCTTGATAAATTCTTGAACTGCTCCAAGTACTCTGTTTCTGTTATAATTGACAGTTACCGAACCGAATTCTTCTATGATCCATTTGAATTTATCAATGAGATCATCGTGTCCATCGAACAAATCCTCCACCTCGCGACCCAATTCTTGTGCAGTGTAGTATCCAGCTCCTACAAGGAACCTTAAGATGTTGAATTTCTCCGACTCCGTGTCGCCCTGAAATCGCTCGTGTACGAGCTCAAAATACAATCCTGAAAACAGTTGCATATTATTGTTCTTCATGGTTCTGTTGATGAATGATGTAAATGAGCTTGCTGTATGTAGTTTACGAATACTTGAAAAATGAAAGACTACGTACTATATATATAGAAGCAGATATTTATGAATGCTGCCAAATTGTAAAACTGAATGTAATCGTGTGAATTTCTTATTATTTGGGAAAGTAAAGTAAACTATTTGAATTATTAAAATGCGCCTTTATGATTCTATGATATAAGAGTAAACTGAAATTATAAGTGTACAATTCAGTTCAGTATAGTGTATGCTGTTGATTAGTTACTTTACTATATAAAATAAATAAAAATGTGACATAGCCTCGAATTTGGGTTCAATTTGTCGCCAATGAGAATAATTTCCATAACACCGCTAGTTGCTTTACGGGTATAAAATCGGAGTTAAATTCTCTCAATTTCGATTGCAATTTACAAAATTTAATTTGAATTGTGAGATTTCAACCCAAGTTTAATTTAATTGGACAGAATTTGAACAGTTGTAGTACTTGTTTTTCTTCTTTACAGAGCAAGATGGTGGTTTCGCACAATTCTTGAAAGCTTCCAGTCCAAGTTTCAACGAGTTTTCACTTCTCGTTAAAAATTCTCAAGGTAAGTTGCGAAAATCTCATCACTGATCCTTTTCCACTATCTTGGATCTTATTTGAAGTGTTTCTATTTCCGAAAGATACTTGCTTTTTCCATGCTTGTTGTTTAGTTGTTGCAACTGGAGAATATGAAAAGCTGAGATTTATATATCGTTGATTTGTTGTAATTGCATTTTGTCTTTCACTGAAATCCGACTTGTTGTTCTTCTTCTTTTTCGAGTGTACACGTTTTTGAGACTAAAGATCGAATTGTCATTATATAAGCGAAAGAAAGATTGGAAATTTATGGTTTCTTGAGTTTCTTGATGGCGATGCCTAATTTTGGGTTTTTTTCTTTTTTTTTTTTAAGTTTCTTCACTTTTGGCTGAAATGTGATTTACATTACTTTTGGGTTACCAGATTCTGTTTTAAAACTTACCTTAGAAGTTATACTGGAAATGTCCATGAGTTCATCTCTTGATGACTTGGGTAAATTTTGAACTTAACAGTTGCTAGTTTTTCTTTGTTGTTGGCCCTTGAGTAACAGTTATTGTACTAATCTTGGTGTGTGAGGCAATCTCTTAATTAAGTGTGTTAAAAAACTTGTCCTGCATCCATTTTTCATTTTCTGTTAAAGTTTAGTTCCGTTTTGTTGTTGACCCGTGTGATAAATACTGTAAATCAGGGAAGAAGATGGACAAATCTCAGCATGATACTTACCTGTGTTCCATTCATGTCATGGTTTATCTTAAGCTAGTAGGTCCTAGTATCATTTATTAATGCTATTCTCATTTCCATGCATACTGTATAATTCAGGATTAGATTGAAATGTCATTTAGGAGCGGAAAAACGATTCGGGTATATGGCTTGCCATTCGTTATCCCTGCTGCACCAGTTAAGAATTTATTGGAAAAGCATACAGGCAGGGGAAGCGTAGTTGCTTTAGAGGTGAAGCTCTGCAAAAGTGGGACCGGAGCATATGCCTGGGTTCAATTTATAAATAGCAAATGCGCTGACAAGATCTTAAGATTGGCACAGACACGCCTGTGTTTTGGTTCGTCACACTTGGAGGCTTATGAATCGGACTATGACGTTGTCAAAAGCCCTCGAGCATATTTGCATGAAATGGAGTACGTGACAGTACATTTTGGATGTCAAGTATCAACAGATATATTTTCAGTCCTATGGAGAAGGGCTGATGTTTCTGTTAAATTTGGAATTTCATTGAAGAAGATGTGTTTTACCTTCTCTTATGACTTAGTTGATTACAAGCTTCAGCTCTCTTACGAGAACATATGGAAAATCTTTCTATATCGTGCGGCTAGGAAAAAAGCAAAGTATCTAGTCCTACAGGTTTGTTAAAGACAATATGATAACTGATAACTGATAACATCACATTGCAGGCTTTTGGCTTTGGTTTACCATGAGCCTGTTCCTTACCTTGCTGCTTGGATTTAGCTTTATTAAGTTTTTACCTTGTTTTCGTTGTATCTTATTCTTCATCAGTTCAATGATGTTTTGCAATTTGCATACAAAATTTTATACTACTCTTTCCAAATTACCCTATTTCGGTCGTTCTGCAATTGATATCTACATATGATGACTTTCAAGCTATTTCATGTTCTTACATTTGTTGTAAACATATCATCATGCTCCAATATACTTTAAACTTGAAGTTACATTAATATTATTCATGTTTGATATTTGTATCTAAATATTATTCTTTTCATTTCATATCCTCTAGCTATCTGGTGCTCCTCGAATATACAAAAAATTAACTGCACCTTGTAGCTATTATCTGGAAGCTCATGATGATCAGTGGTTCAGAACAACAGACTTTACTTCGTCCTGCATTGGGCAGTCTTCCGGCTTGTGTCTCGAGCTTCCCCATGACCTGTCTCTTACAAATTTTGAAGGCAATTTTGTTTATTACAAGGAAAGTGAAAACTCATTCCTTCTCCAAATGGAAAAGCCGTTTTCTCATAATGTGGTTCTAGTGCCCATTGTAAATCCTCCAGGAGGGCATCTATTGCCATATAGAATATTGTTTAAGGTTTGCAGTTTAGTGCAAACAGGAATAGTCCCGGGGCCTAAACTCAATCTTGATTTCTATCGGCTGGTCAATCCAGATGCATATGATATCAGATACATCGAGCATGCTCAAGAGAAACTGTACTACTTGAAGGAGTGTTGCTATGATCCAGTGGCATGGCTTACTGAGCAATATAATAAGTACCGCCTGTTGAAAGAGATTCCAGAACTACCTGCAATTTCTTTGGATGATGGGCTTGTATATGTGCGCAGGGTTCACATAACACAGAGCAGATTTTTTTTCTTTGGACCAGAAGTCAATGTGTCATACTGCGTATTATGGCATTATTACAATCATATTGATAATTTTCTCCGTGTTTCTTTTGTCGATGAGGAAGCGGGGAAAATCTATTCAACTGAGTTAGCTACAAGAGTGGATACTGGGAATGAGAATAGACAAACAAAAATTTATGACAGGATACTTTCAACACTAAGGGAGGGCATTAAAATTGGAGACAAGAAATTTGAATTTCTTGTATTTTCATCGAGCCAATTGCGGGAAAATTCTCTATGGATGTTCGCTTCAACCACTAACCTTAGTGCTGATGATATTAGAAGCTGGATGGGTGAGTTTCGATCCATTAGAAACGTGGCAAAATATGCTGCCAGACTTGGACAATCATTCAGCTCGTCTACCGAAACTTTGAGTGTGCGCAAGGATGAGGTTGAAAATATTGTTGACATAGAGGTTTTAAGACGTGGAACTAAGTTTCTTTTCTCTGATGGGATCGGGAAAATATGCTCTGAGTTTGCTGGGAGAGTCTCCAAAAAATGCAGAATTAAAACTTTCATTCCGTCTGCATTTCAAATACGGTACGGCGGCTACAAACGAGTTGTGGCTGTTGATCCGTGTTCCTCAAAGAAATTATCATTAAGACCAAGTATGTTGAAGTATGAGTCTGACAATATTAAACTTTATGTCTTGTTATGGAGCAAGTATCAGCCCTGTTTTTTGAATCGTCAGATGTCACTCTTTTATCTACTCTTGGAGTTAGTGATCATGTTTTTGAGAAGAAGCAGAAAGAGGCAGTAAATCAGTTGGATGCAATTTTATGTGACCCATCAAAAGCACAAGATGCTTTGGAATTTATGTCCCTCGGAGAATATACCGACATTCTCAAGGAAATGTTGAAGTGTGGCTATAAACCTAATGAAGAACCATTTCTATCAATGATGCTGCAAACCTTTCGCTCATCAAAGCTGCTTGATATGAGGATAAAAACGAGGATATTCATCCCGAATGCTAGGCAAATAATGGGATGTCTTGATGAAACTGGAACCTTGGAATATGGGCAGGTGTTTCTTCAATTGTCTGGTGCAGGCCGTAGACGATTTTATGAGGAACCTCTTATCAGGGGAAAGGTTGTTGTGACTAAATGCCCGTGCTTGCATCCTGGTGATGTTCGCGTTTTGACAGCAATTGACGTGCCAACATTGCATCACATGGTGGACTGCATTGTTTTCCCACAAAAGGGTTCCAGGTAATCTGACATTCTACTGATTAATCCTCAGGATGTTCTTTCTTACAACTATGCTTCAGTCATTTCTGATCAAGCTAAAGAGTCTCAGATATTCATGTGAAGCTATATTTCAAATTTCAATGTGATTTTTATTTCTTCCTCTAGCCTGAACCTTATATTTATAGCTGCATAGGATAATGACAATATACTTAAATGACATAATACCCGCTTATTATTGTTACAGACCTCATCCTAATGAATGTTCGGGGAGTGACTTGGATGGAGACTTATACTTTGTCTGTTGGGATCATGACTTGATTCCACGAAAGCAAGTTCCGCCTATGGATTACAGCCCAGCTCCAACAATACAGCTGGATCACGATGTGACAACTGAGGTAATGTTGCTTTTGATGCACATTATGAAGTGTCCTTGAATTTGAGTTCTTAGTAATGAAGGAAGGAGACTCATTATATTAATTTTAGGTGTTTAAGCTTTTTCGCATTCCTACAAGATTTCACACTGAAGTATTGAACAACTAAATTAACCCGAGGATCAATTCTACATTTGTTTTTAAAAGGCTTAGGTCTCTTCAAATAACATGCATTCTGAAAAAAACACCCGGCTTCTTTAAAGAAAATGTAGATCAGTGAAAGATGCTCTATATATCAGCATTCTGGATAACTTATAACTAATATCTAATGTATCTGATTTTATTCAATTTACAGGAAGTTGTGGAATTCTTCACTGATTACATAGTAAATGATAGTTTAAGAATCATAGCTAATGCACACATGGCATTTGCTGATAAAGAACGTCAAATGGCCTTTAGTAGACCCTGTATAGAGCTGGCAAAATTACACTCAATTGCAGTCGACTTTCCAAAAACTGGGGTTCCTGCAAAATTACCACCTCATCTACGGGTGAAAGAATTCCCAGACTTCATGGAGAAGTCGGACAAGCCCACCTATGTATCAAAACGTGTGATTGGCAAGCTTTTCAGGGCAGTTAAGAAAATAGCCCCAGAGACAATATCTTCTGGTTCTTTTACCAAAGAAGTCACAAAAAATTGTATGATCTCGATATGGAAATTGATGGATTCAAAGATTACATTGATAAAGCATTTGAATACAAATCCAAGTATGATTTCAAGCTGGGCAATTTGATGGCTTATTATGGGATAAAAACCGAAGGTGAAATACTGAGTGGCTGTATCATGAGAACTTCAAGGAGTTTTGACAGAAGAAAAGATGCAGAAGCTGTTGATGCTGCTGTGCGGTCTTTAAGGAATGAAGCTCAATCATGGTTCAAAATAGGAAGTGAATCAGATGATACTTATGCAAAGGCTTCGGCTTGGTACCACGTGACATATCATCCGGATTTCTGGGTTCGTTACAATCCAGATATGGAGCGTGATCATTACATTAGTTTCCCATGGTGTGTCTATGACAAGCTGGTGTACATAAAAAAGAACAGTTTGAGAAGGCCCAACTTGTCTTCACTGGACTGACAGTTCAGTTGAGGCTTAAGTTTGAGATGACGAAAATTTCAGTTTTTCTCCGTGTGGATATGGCTGTGACTTGAATTTCAAGAAACTTCTTTTGTGTGATTTTGGTGGTACTTTTTTCAGTTTCTCTTCGAATTTTAAGAGAGGTTTATATGTGCCTGAACTCATGTTGACATGATGGTACTGCGGTTACTGCCTGTGATAGCTTGTTAAATTGTGAGTATAAAATGTCATTCTTCATTTCTTCTTCTTGCAAGAATCAACTACCAAACGTATAATGCTAGTGTGTAATTGTGTTTTTTTCCTACTCATTTTGTGCTTCTGTTATGTCATATCATTAGTTAAACTATTACCATTGAGAGTTCTGTATCCTCAGTTCATTGGGCGCAATCGATGGAATTCCAGGTTCTCATGTTTTGGAGAACTTACACGAACAGGACACCAAAAGTAGGTTACTACTAACTAGTCACAGGTGAATTGCATTTTATATCCTCTATGTCGATGTCCTGCCTGTATTGTTTTGAAGAATATTGAATAGCTGACGAACAATAGGAACATCTGTGCAAAACATCAGGCGTGATGAATCAAGCTTCCTGCGTTTAAGAATCCGAAAACGTTGTTTAAACACAGCAGACAGACACTGTAATGAGGCATGACGAAACACTCCCCTGCCTCTACCTACCAGAAACAGCCTGCAGAGAAGCAGATAAGCACAACAAAGACCAGAATCAAGAACTAAAGACAATCAAAGATCAAATCTATCAACAAACAATGCACTCATAATAGATAACAATCTAAATATGTCAGACAGAACCAAATGAACTGATTTAAACTTTAACAATCTAACAAACCAAAGCTAAAACATCAATATTCAGAAGCGCAGCTCAGTTGATAAGATGTTTTACCTCCAACCGATGGGTCGGGTTCAAGTCACCCTTTAGCCGTTTAAAAAAAAAAATCAATATGCATAAGCAACTAACAATTTAAGAAGAGCTCATGTACGGATTAATTGGTGAGCTTTATCTTCTTTTTGCTTCATTTGCACTTCGCCATTCCACTCTTGTTGTAGCTTTACGAGCTTTCTCCAGATTTTCGCCAATGACTGGAACCCATTCATTATTAGTCTTGCTTAGACGATCACTGGTCCAATGCTTGATGTACTTTTCTAACTGAAAGCATATCTCAGCTAAATTTCTCAAGGCTTTTCCAGTGGTCACCAGTTCGTCCCTTAGGTATTCACCACACCTCACTTCTTTGACACAGTTGATGTCCAAGGCATTCAAATACTGTTGAACATCAATCCTTTCAGGGCTTGTTTTATCCCCAAGCATCGCTATAAGTTTCTCTATTTTTTGTTTCGTTTTACGGCTGTTCGCAAGCAGGACGTCCAAGTGAACCATGTTGTCTTCGCAATCAAACAGCACTTTTTCGTACCTGTTCACCTTTCGTATAAGGAATTTCTGCTTCTTCCTTTTCACCGCTGTTTGAAGTTTTTCAAAGGCCTGCAATGTGAGGGATCTTTTATCTATACCTTGAGCAAGAACCCCACTAAGCTCTATCTCCAATTCAGGATGTTCTTTGAACATAATCGATGCCTGTGTCCCCAGACGATCAAGGTTCTTGTGATGCTTGTAATCATGTATCATGTCAAGAAACTGATGGTGCTTATCTTCGTCATCGAAGGTCCTTTTAACTTTTTGGACATACTCCATACAAGTTTGCCGAACGTTCTTGTCAAATTCTTCAACAGGTCCAACTGAACTGTTAATGAATTTGTTATAATCGAAGGTCACATGAGAGTCGAAACTTTGTGTAATCCATCTGAATTTATCAATGAGATCATCGTGTCCAGCGAACAAAGCTTCCACCTGAGACACAACAGCCGCTTTATTATCTGAATCCAGTACAAGGGATTTGAAGTTCTCGAAAGTTATCTCGTTTTCACCCCGAAATCGTTCCCTTACGAGCTCAACGTACAATCTGGAAATCCCATACACTTGCATATCATCGTTGTCCTCCTCGTTCTCCATGGTTATGTAATTATGTTGATGAATGATAAAGATGGAGCTCTGTGGTTTATGAATCCATAGTTGAAATATTTGTGTTTAGGTTTATTTCCTTACTAGTCTACCACTTGAATAGAAACTCTATATTATTGGGACTCTATACTCTATATTGTTGGGACTCTGGTAGAGATAGCGTTTCTTATTAAATATGAAAATTTTATTTTTTTTATATTAAAATTTATAGATCCTAAATAAAAATTTACAGACAACGTAAAATTACTACAGACCTAAATAAAAATTACAACCTTAAATAAAAGCCCACGAACAACGTAAAAATTCACCACAAAATCTTAGGGGAGATCATAGACAATAAAGACGGATTTATTTACAATTTACCACACTCATTTGCATTTTTATGGGTTACTGGACCAGTTTGATTCATTTCGCGGGTCACTGGGTCAGGTCAAATTATTTTACGGGTCAATTTACTAGTTTTGGTTAGAAACATTACTTGTATAGTTAAGAATATTATCAAAACGAGGAAGAACATTCGAATTATAAGTAAGAACATTTTAAATGAACATCATGCATATATTCTTTCATTACATTATGACATGTTCAATATTCAGTTATAATAGTCCACCATATTATTGAATGAACATTTTAAATATATAAACAAAAACATTAACAATGCAAGTAGGAACATTTGGGGTTAAGTTGGTGTTATAATTAGTAACATCACGAAGATAAGGAGTAACATTACATATATAACCAACAACATTAACTATATAAGACATAACATTTGTAATTTGTTACATTCAATTACTTCATGGCAAATTCAATAATCAAATAACATTGAATGACATTCATTTTCAAGTACACAACATGGCACATTTTCATCACAACAAATGTTCATTTGGAGATTTGTCTCCAATTGCAGTAGTGATTTGCTTTTCCCGCTTGAATTTGTTACCAACTTTTTATTTTTCGGTCTTTCATTTTTGTGTAGTCAGGTCAAGACATTTCTGTTTTTTTGTTGTTTTACTTGATGTAGATGAAGTCGGCATTGGCGTGATTGAGGAAGCATTTATTACCTGAAATATTGAACAAAATACTATTCATATAATTTAAAATATTAGTAATATATATAATAAACATCATGAAATAAGATATAACACTGAGATATTAATTCAAGAAGGACATTACACGTATATGAGTGAGGAACGTTACATTGTATGTTTTCGACAGCATTATAGAAATCTGTCAAGAACATCATAGAAATACGCGAAGAACATTACAGAGATACGTCAAAAACATTACGCATATAACATACAACATTGTAAAAAACAAATAGAACATTGATGTAACATCATACAATGCACATTACGAAAACATTACAGAGATAGATATAGAACATTATACAAACAACGTAAAACATCGTAGACAACATATAACACATTGATGTAGTTGCACACTACATATTTATAAAAACATTACAGATATACGGTAAGGACATTACACAAGTAATGTAACACATCGTAGACAACACATAACACATTGATGTAGTTGCACACTACATATTTATAAAAACATTACAGATATACGGTAAGGACATTACACAAGTATTACACAAGTAATGTAACACATTGTAGACAACACATAACACATATTATTAGCATTATTGAACGTATTACATGTTACATATCACATATAACATTACATGCATAAGCCACAACATTGCACATATTAGCTAGAACATTTATAGGCGATTTTTCAAAGTTGTTTTCAAATTTCAACTTCTATTGTGAAAAAAAATCATTCAATCAATTAACATTTGAATGAAATCATTGTTGAAACTTACATACAAACATAATTTGAGTAGATCGATGCATAAATAACAAAATCGTAGTAGAAACACCAATTTCCGAGCATATATTTATGTATATCCTCTGTTTTATTGAATATCCGACATATAAGCAAAAACATTACACAAATACGCCAAAATATTACATTTATAATCAGGAACATTTTATCCTTGTTGTACACGATTTTTTAGATATGTTTTGAATCTGAACAACAATTGATTAAGATACCCGATCTGAATATAAACATCATCATAATACACATCGATTTCACATCAATCAGAAGAGATTTAACTTTGTCATACCTTCATGTAGTTCATTTCATCGATTTCAAACGTGGTTCAATCAATTTGGATAGATTTCGAGAGAAAAAAAGAGAATACGAGATGAAATTCATCAAACTAATGATCGATTTCACAAAAACTGGGTCGAGATCTAACTTTTCATACCTTTGTGATGTTATTTCCGGTGAGATCGACCGCTATTTGAGTTGTTTCCAGCGAATTTGAGCCTTTTGATCTAGCGAGTTCAAACTTTTCCGGCGAAATCGAGTGTTTTCCGGCGAGAGGAAGTTTTCTAGAGAGAGGATTTTGTTTCTAGGTGTTTAGGTTTTTGTGAGCTTAATGTAGAATGTGGGTTAAAATGTGAATATATGTTAGACCAATTTAGAATGATCCACTTTCTAACTTTTGGTTAGGTTGGATTAGTTTAGTAGTTAGCTTTTTATTTGGAGTGATTGTATAATTAATGATAGTTAGTTTTTTATGTCTTTTTTTTTTAGGGTGGTCTCTCTTAAGACTACCTCCTCAAAATTCATAGTACATAAATAAAAACTCACAGACAACGTAAACTTACGAATCCTCAATAAAAACTCACAGACAGTACGTAAAAATTTACAGACATTGAATAAAAATCCACATACCTTAAATAAAAAAGTAAAATTTTCATATCTTAATGAAAAACCACTCTTTTCTTGGACTTTGTATAAAAGATATATCATTATAATTGTTTTACTACGTGAATTATTTCATATTCAATATCATTTAAATGTCTGATAATCTGTACTAAATAAACACTTTTTCACAAAACCCCACAACCTCAAGTGTTGAAAATATACAATTGGTACTTACCACTTACCAGTATCATAAAACATACAAAAGGTAAAACATACAAAAGGTGTAAAAAATTAATGGCACATATAACTCCGAGGATTGTGAGGATGAACATATATTGTTGAAAAGAATTAAGATGTTAATACAATGCACTTATTTGTGTATTAAAAAGTTAATATTTGTAACATAAATATCTTTCTAACGAAATAGGATAAATATTAGGGACGGATTGAAAAGTAATTTGAATTGAAAAAAACCAATTCAAATTATTTGTTTTGTGTAAAAAAAGATCAATTTGTATAGATTTTTTTCAATTTAAATTGCTTCCCAAACATGCACTTAATTATTGAGATTATATTAATTTTGAAATAAATTATTGAGATATCGTTATACTTCGAATGACCTGATCCGGTTACGAAAAGTATCTCGTATACTTTAAGGATTTTCAAGGTTTCAACTCAAGTAACTAAACCAATGTGATCTAGCTTTCAATATCTTGAGTAGCTCAAGTGGTTAAACCAATGTGATTCAACCTTCAATATCTTGAGATTATTTTTATTTGGGTTATGGCTTGGTTCACTTGAATGTTTGGTTACTTCTGCGTTTGGTTGGGACTTAGGGCTATAGTAGCACCTTAAATTGCTTGCCACTTTAGTTACTTGAAATCATAGGGTGTAGAGGATTAGTAAAAATGGACGGGGTGAATTTTCTTGTGACAACATCTTAAATTTCTTGCCACTGGCTACGTCTGAGCCTAGGGTGGAGGGGTGTTACTAATATTGGGGAAAGAACTGGTGTTCATGACTAATCCTATAAATTACTTGCCACTTGTTGTAGGAGGGATAGGGTGGAGGGGTGTTGCAAGCATAGCTATTGAATCTCTTAATCTTGTTTGGGAGGAGTATCTTGAATACTCTGAGGAGTCACTAGGATTTCAACTCAAGTAACTAGACCAGGGTGATATATTTTTCAATACTTTGGGGACTCGAGGGATTGAACCACTGGGATTTAATCTTAAATTTCTTGAGGTTATTTTCTCTTTTGCTTCTTACCCTTCTATCTTTTGTCTCGGTGAGAAGAGTATCTTGTATGCTCTGAGGAGTCCCGTGACTACAACCCAAGTAGTTAGACCACGGCGATCTAGTGTTCAATATCTTAGGGGATTTGAGGGGTTGAACTATTGAGATTTAACCTTAAATACCTTGAGGTTGTTTTTTGTTTGTGGTGATGTCCCTTTACATAGTTATGACGGTGGGCACTTATCTCGGACGGTAAAGACATCTAGCTAATTATGGTATACTTTAGTGTTGATGCTTGGTTTTAGTTTTATTGGTCTCTTGTGTAAGACGAGCTCTAATGGAGCCGTCGCGAAGACGCGTCGTGGAGCACGACGCGCTGCGACGGCTCCATCGGGCAAGAGACGACGCGCCGTTAGGTCATAGGTGCGTCGTCTCTTGGCGCGGCGTGGCACGCCGCGTCAGGTGTGCCACGCCGGCTGTGGCAGCAGCCGCTGCCACGTGTCGTACCCTTTTCGTTTTTATTTATTTTTTACTTTTTTATATTTTGTCCGATTTCAAATGCGAATAACTCGAAAATTATAAATGTAAAAAATATATATAAATTACCAACGGATTCGTTTCTTCGAGATCTACGAATA
>JAYMSP010004991.1:0-14753 GCA_036897095.1 Plantago elongata
TGTACACTAGATTCCAGCCCCCCAGTTGTATTTCCACCGGCCCGAACATAACTTTCAATAACACGAGATTTATTTGCGGGATTGTGCGTATAGGCTTTATAGTGCGTAAGCATTGTAGTGTTACCAGTTTTTGAATTGTAAGCATAGTGTTTAGGGCAGTAGTTACATCGATACCTCACAACTAATGTGTCCTTTCGATCAGTGTATGGAGAGAAGTGATCCCAGACGAAGGATCTTGATTTGCCCTTGCCTTTGCTTCTATCAGTGACAGTGTCTTCAGTACTAACATCATTACTTTGTGTCAGATCAACTTCATCCAAGTCAATCAGATTCAGATGATTCAGATGAATATCATTCATATCAACTTCTTCAGATGGATTAGTAGTCATCATACGCAGTGGCAGTACATTAATACATTATACACGGACATGAGTACATTTGAAATCGAATTGGGGGTAAAATTATCGAATTGTAAAACTAAAATGTAAACTTATCAGTTATCACTCAGCAGTACCTTTGAAATCGACTTGTAGGAGCGGGCCGAGACCGAGACGGATGGGATAACGGGATAGTCGACCGAGACGCCGAGACCGACTGACGTTTGACGGGAAGATGTCGCTGCCTCGCCGACTGTCCGAGAGAGGAGAGCTGCCGACCGAAACCGAGGAGATTGAATATCGGTGGGAGAAATGAGAAAGACTGAAGTCTGAAAATGAATGACGGCTGAAAATTGGGAGAATATGCGTTTGGGTTAGGGTTTTAAAAACGTTTTTGGAAGGGATGGGTTTTTTTTTAAATTTCGGATTAAATTCGGATTATCCGAAAATCCGACGGATTTAATCCGATCCGAAATCCGAAAAACTCAAAAATGCCAACCCGAAATCCGATCCGAATATATCGAATCGGATTGTCGGATTTTCGGTTTTCAGTTTTTTTGGTTACCCCTAAGTAGAAGAAGTGATTTTGAAGGAAAATAGGAAGGGTTGTTGCTTGTCTGAATTTTGTTGGATCCTGTCTCACTATATCTAGTTTTAATGAAACATGAGTTTGAAATAATTTATTTTTGAAAATTTAAAATTGCCACCTAGGATATGGCTTGTTCTAGTATAAGTCTTCTTTGAATATTCCATCCTCTTTTATTATATATATAGATTCATTATACTTTTTTACTTTATTTACTTTTCTCTTCAATCTTTGTTTAGTTTTGTTTAGTTTTGATACTGATCAATGACTTAGTGGTTAGGGTGGTCTACTTTTTACACCATCTCTAACACATGGGAGCCTTTCTGGCCGGTCCTGATAGATCAAGTGACATTTCAAATAAAGACACCACTATTTTGCCTTGACTTTTATAGCATGAAATGTCCAATTTGCCCCTACTTTTAAGTATGAATTGTCGACTCAACCCTACATTTTGAGTGTGAATTGTCCACTGCAATATATATTTTATCTTTTTTATTTATATGCATTTTTTAGTTTCTTTTCTTCATAATTAATAAAATAGATAACATAAAAATATAAAAGTTATACCAATTGTCATATTTTTTCGTACTCTACAAATAGAGACCACTCTTTACTATATTCCGACTACTATACGTTTTACGACCTTTTAAACTTTTAACTAATATTTTGTTGACCTTCGAGTTACAATACTATATATTTAGACTATCGTAGTTACAACACTATATTAATTCATCATTCGCTGCTTTGTAACACTGTATTAATTCAATCTGATGTTGCAACACATCGAACGATGAGTTAGTATAATATTGTAACCACGTAAAAATCTAGAATCCTAAGGGGGAATGGTGAACCTCTAAAATCAACTGAATTTGATAACACTCTTCGGAAGCTACGGTCTTAACTGTCCTGGATCCGTCCTAAACCCTAAATCCTAATTAAGCGATTGTCGAGACAATGAAGCACTGATTAATTAAGATTATAATGAGTTACTATAATATAGTAACACAAAAAATATAGTGTACTATTATTTTCCATATAATATAGTGTTGCAGCGCAGCGAACGATGTGTCAATATAGATATTTTAATTTAAGGAGATTAAGTGTTAAAAAACATAAGACTTATAATTGTCGGAATATAGTCAAGAGTGGTCTCTATTTGTAGAGACCAAAAAAATATGAAATATATATTTTTATATTTTATGAGTTATAATCAAATTAAAATGAAAACTAAAAAAAGAAATAAAGTACAAATGTGTTGCTATATTCAGATGAGAGAATAAGAAATATGAAGGAAACAAGGGGTAAAATAAAACTCTTACATAATTTTGTAATGAAGTTGACTAGAATGTGTTGTTGGTAGAATGAATTTGAACTATGAGAAAGGAAAAAAAATCATTGTCCGTAGCATGAATTTTCACGAAACCCATTGCCCCAACAGTCACTCGTGTCTGAGGTCCTTCAGACCCCTGCAATTCAATTTGTACTCTTTTAGGTTTAGAAAACCCCATAATAGAGTCCAATATCAATATGTGCCATCTCTAGCAAGCTTTTTTAGTACTTGTACGTATGTCAAGAATATTACGAGTTGTCACCCCATGAATCAAATCACTATTTAAAATTCTTATGATTGACTGTGGACGTGTCATTCATAGGTTTGCAAAGTTAATATATTCATCATGAAAAGCCGTACAAGTTTAAAGAGTCGAGTCTCAATTCATAAGAGCCATGAATAATAACATTGCAAATCGAGTCTTAATCAATGCTAATTAGAATAATAATATTAAGTTGAAAACTAATCCTCCCAAGTCCCAACCCCCAAGTAGCATGACAACACCAAGAACCAACTCTTGTCATTAAGCATGTGGAACCGTGGGTTGTGGATATACAGCATACGTAATACTCCAGGTTTAATCGGCAATAAACCTTATTTACACGTGATTATCACAATTAAAATTTCCTACACATACAGAAACAGACAATACTGAAAGCACCTCCTGAAATTCATGCACAACTTCTTGCTCTAATCAAACTTCTACCCCCTAATTCACGAGATTAAAACCAAACTAAGCGAAGCGACAGTTGAAACAATCCGGACTTGCATGAATAATATCAGCGTCAGTTACTCTGCACAACAGCACAAGTGTGAGCCTCCACGGCTCCACCTAACTTATTTTTCGCACAAAATAAAGTCTGACAAACTATCTTCAGGCAAAATCCTTAAGACGTAACACAAAATCATCCGGCTTTTTATACCATGGTAATAGATACTACTACAATTAGTTAACTACTATGATTCATAAATCCAATAGAATTAATACATTCTAAATGACAGAATACTACTGAGTGGAGAACTCAAGAGGTACAAGTACAACTATATGATTCTACTTCTTAGAACAGAATATCTCACTGCATTATGATTGAATCAACAAGAATCCCATCACATGACGACCACTACAAGTCTTTGAGGCGCCTCGCAAATTATGTACAAGCAACTCCTGAATCGATTGCTAACAGACTTTTCCGATACATAGTCCAGTATAACAACAATATCAAAAGTCAAGGATCACACAGACAGTAGAGGAGAATGGTTACTAGAAAGTGATCCTACTTTGTATATCTCACTGGCAACCACATCCAGCACTCAAGAATTCTAATTAACAGAAGTAAATGTAATTTCACCTCAGCTGAACAAAAATATGCGATCCAAAAAACAACAGCATTTGTCAAACCAGATCACTAGGCAACACATATCTCAAGCTTATCATTTCTTCCTTTCTCAGGGTAACGGGTTATACAAAGCCACACTATTAAAGACCTAATGCATACTATGAGATACTAGAAGTCAATGTTGTACTCTTCCATGTCGAAAACAAAGGCCTGCAAAAGATGTGAATATCAATTGTGGTGTTCATGATGTGACGAAACTAACAAAAGCAAATGTAACAATTATCATGGACTCCACATGCACAAATGTGCACATATATGTTATGGTTAATATTTGCTGACAAAGTTGGCATCCTGGACCAGCACAACTCATGAACAGCCAAACATTTTTCTGACAATTTCAATAAGGCCAACCATCATACATAAAAATCAGCATGCACTTCAAGCAACAAGCAACTTATTTATTATATATAAACCATACCAAGATTGTTGAAAGTCTCAAACATACCTAAACAAACTAACTTTACTACTGAGGGACCGAGAAGATCAAGCATTCATTATCCCATCGAACTCTGATCTCTCTCCCAACCTGGAGTCTCTTATCTCTTATTATTTTACCCCATTTGCCAATTAGATTGTAATAACTTCCACGCCACTTCAATTTCATTACATACAATTCCCCTGTATCATCGTCCCGAGCATTAACAACAACTTGATGATCATTCCTCAACTGCTCACGATCTTGATGTGCCCAGTAATAGAGAACATGATCCTCCACAGCTTTTCCCGGCAAAGTTAGGAATGGATGGTTAGTGTCCACATCTGACAAAGTGAGAGCTTTCTTAATAGGCCAATTATCATGTCCAGATACTGTTGCAACATGCCGCTCCTCAGGAACAGAAAAATACAAGCAATTGTTTGACCAACGCAGTCTGATCTCTTGTCCAATGCCAAGTTCTTTATGCCGGATTATAGTCCCCCATTTCCCAATAAGGTTATAATAATTACCTCGCCACTTCAACTTCATCCCATGAGTATCTCCTGTGTCATAATCTCTGGCATTTATAGACACCTGCTCCTCCCTTCTTAATCTTTCCCTTTCTTGTGGTATCCAGTGCACAAGAATATGGTCTTCCACAGATTTACGCGGCAAAGGGAGGAATGGATGATTGGGATCAACATCAGATGAGGTCAAGACCTTCCTAATAGGCCAGTTATCCTGAATCAGGGGCTGGGCAACCATTCGAACAGGTGGTGGCATTGTAACTATTTGTTGTGGAACAGAGAAGTGTAAGCAGTCACTAAACCACCGTAGCCTAATTTCATACCCAACATCAAGTCCCTTTCCCCGGACAACTTTTCCCCACTTCCCAATGAGATTATAATAGCTCCCACGCCACTTCAGTTTCATTAAGTAAGTTTCGCCCGTATCATCATCCCGAGCATTAAAACTTACTTGACCTTCAGCTCTTAGCTGTTCTTGCAGTTGTGGTGACATGTACATCACAACATGCGTTTCAACTTGTTGACGGGACAATGTGAGGAAGGGGTGAGTAATATCAACATCAGACAGAGTAAGTGCTTTCTTTATAGGCCATTGATCTTGCGTCTGAGGGACAGTATTGTAGTACATTGTCCTCTTCATCTGCGAACATCATAAGAAACAGTTAATTGTCAGTCAAGCTATTACTTAAAAATGTAATCTTTCGGAGGATGCATCAATTAATGCTACATAGAGACTAACAACAAGTTGCATAACCAGAAAATCAAAACTCGACAGCTACGGTCCAATTATGGCATTTCATGAGATCTAGTACAACATTTAGGGAGACACATTTTAATTGAAGGACTGACACGTGTATTCCCGACCACGGTACAAGTTAGAACAAACTTCTAGGAGATAACAGACAACTCTGGACACCAAGAAATTCAACACGAAGATGACAAGTTTAGCGAACCCTACGCCAAAAGGAAAAAAAACAGCATTTTTATTCAATCCAGTGGAGACAAGTTTAGCAAACCTCTACACAAAAACAAACAAGCTGGTCTTATCTCCTAGCCAGTTGAATGTTTTCACAAAAGAAAGCCGTAAATAGCAACAATAAATTACATTAGTAATCCAAGGAAATAAACGAAAACAACTGGAATATTAGTATATTAATACCAATTTCGATCAACGAACCATACAGTAAGCAAATAGTCACTACCACATTCCATCAACCTAGTCTGAGTCTCTAATCCACTGGCAAATGCTCAACGAATATGCAATATCAGAGCACTAAAAAATGAGTTTCATTTTTTCGGATTGAAATCAGTTATAAAACAACACCTAAAAGACAGAACCTTTACGATCAATTTAGCATTTTAGCATCCACTAAACGAATCCCAACTCAGAAAACAGAAACAAATCAAACAAAATTAAACAACCCTAATTCAAACATGAGCGTAAATTCAGCTAAAATTGAAAACAAAATCACATCGCTTGACGCACTTGGCATAAATAAAAAATAAAAAAGAGTGAAAGTTTGGATGTAAAAGTGAATAGATCGATCTGTTAGTAAGAAATGAGGTGAAATGATACCTGAGAATTATGGTAAGGAGAAAGAAATGGTGGGTGAGGTGTTGTTGTTATGGATTGGTAGAGGGGTGAAATCTGAAGGAGTGAGAAGGGGAATCGGGAATCATGAAATGAAAGAGTGTTGTTTCCGTGAGTAACTAGGCGGTGGCGGTGCGGTAGTGGTGGTGATGTTTGGTGTGATTGAATGAACACACCTTCGTTCTGTTCTCTGTGTGTTGTTGTGTCTGTGTGTGTACTGTGTATAATAGAAGAAGAAGAGAGAGAAGAGGAGAGAAATTGGGGAAGGTGAAATTGGTGTGATCAACCAAGGTGGATGGGAAATTACATTTGCACCTCTCTTTTTACTTCTTACCACTACATTATTCGTCCCGCTTTGTTAGTTCACTTTATTTTCGACGGGAACTAATAAATATAACACGTGAGAGAGAAAAATAATACATATTGAAACAGTTTAGCGGATTGATAATAAAGTCTTAAGAAATATAATGATTAACAAGTTTTTTTACAATATTAAAAAAGTGATTGTATCAATAGGACGTATATAAAATAATAGTAACGTATGTTAATATAAGACGTTGACCGTGTATTTTAACGTCTCAAAGTTCAAGAAAGGCTAGAGGATTGAGAATGGTATATATTCATATTAATAAGGGGTATATGTTTCCTCTAAAATTCATTAAAAATCTATAAAAACTATATCATTAAATGATTTATTCTAAAGTCTTTCAATACTTATAAGAATGAATATATGTCTTTGGTATAATGTGACCGATTATAGCAAGAGGGTAGTCCGTAGTAACTAAGACAAGAGGAGGAAAAAGTATACAAGTGTATGCAAAATTTTAGGAGTAAATATCGTATCACTATAAGTAGTATGATATAAGTTGAATAAATTGATTTTAACTAGAAGAATTTTAAAATTGATATAAATTAAAATGATAAATGTTATAGTTTGATGGGATGAGGAATAAAAGTTAAGAAAAGTAAAAGTTGTATACGTGGGTGGCCATTGGCCATTGATGTGTTTCTTAATTATAATGAATATCACTTAACTTTTTACACTTACCATTATGTAATAATTTACATTTTCTTTTAAAAAGTTTACACAATCAGCGGTATTTAGGGGTTGTTTGTTTCCCAATTGTAATCGGTCAATTTGGCTCGATGAACATTGATTTGATCTAAAATAAACTTCAAATACCCCATTTCAATTCCATTCCAAACACAATTTCACCAAAATCCATACGAATGCCCATTCAAATTCTGTACCAATCAGCCCATTAATTTTGAAAACATTCCTCATTCTAAAATTTAAATAAGTAATTTATATGTATATTTTTATAAATTTAAGATTTCATCCCAAAATTCCAATAGTATACATATATTTTTACACCACCCGAAGTTCAATCCCGGATCCACCCCTAGTCATATTATATATGAACCCGCTATATAGTTATAAACGGAAGATGACATTTGAACTTGCTACAATTTTGCTAAAACACACCACCAGTACACTACATAATTACTCAGTTTAGCTAGTTGGGTTTCTTTCCTCAGTTCAGTGTCTACAATACCCAAGATAAGAACTAAAAAGTCTCCTGCATACAAGCCTCATTACATACAGTGAAATGATCCTGAAAGACATAAATTAGCTATGATTTTAGAATCCCTGAATTGGTATAGGTTTCATGGCAGTTCTAATTCTTTGGAACGCCGTCGTAACCCGGTCCTTCAGATTATCATCTGCACACTCAACTTCACCAGTTTGTTTATCAAGATGCGCCAGTTTACCATCCAAGTCAATCAGTAGTTGCCCGTTCTCCTCATACTTCACGGTCCCAAACAAGGAAACAAGAAGTGCATGCAGAACCTTGTCTGCTTTCCTGTTTTCCTCTTCCTCATTGATCACACTTTCTGACTCAACCACCTTTGGCAACTCTCGACTAGCATTTAGAACCAAAGCCACAATAGAATCTGAGACCATGTCACTAATCGGATCAGCAGCCCAACGCAACGACAGGTGGTTCTCAGACTTTTGCTTAACAGTCACCCTATCATGTACTCTCAGAGTTGGAACTCCCGATTCCTCATCGGTTGAAGACTCCACGCTCTCATAAATCTTCTTAAGCCTATACTTTACAACTGCAAAAGCACCTGAATATGGGATAGTAATCATTTGAATGATGTTGCCAGTTGACAACTGAGAGAAGATATGAAGATCCTCGGGTGCCATTATTTGATAAGTAAACCCTTTCTTGACCAGCAACCCACTAACAGTTTCACCAACTCCAGGCGTCTTTTCAGCTAGCTTTCCAATGGTTTTGGCCATCTTTTGCGAATTAAAGTGCATTTTCACAGGTTGGCAATTCTTGGGGGTTAAGATTTTGGTATTTCCATCTGCAAAAACAGAAAGAAGTTTTGTCTGGAGCCTTCCCATCTCAGTTGCTGCACCATGAACTAAAATAATATTTGGAGGCATGAGTTCTTTAAGAAATGTGCTTGTTTGGTTGTAATCTGCGTGAGCCGAAAAGGATATATATGCAATTTTCATGTTGAGAGGAGCCGTCAAACCACTTGCTAGAGTGACTTCCTTCGGTTCGTTTATTATGGTCTTTGCTAGTGTCCCTTCAACAACATACCCAGGTATCACACATGCATTTCTCTTATCTGAGCACCATTTATCGAACAACTGTCTCGAAAGCCCACTCTGAAGCCCACCTGGGCTCGCCATCACAACGCAGGGTCCCACATCATTGAATTCATCCAGGCTCTTTAAAGGAGAGATGTGTTTAAAGTCAAACGGATTTGTATCCGCAAACTGATTCCGGATTCTGTCATTCATGGAGTTAATGTAGGTCTGATAAACAGCCATGCATCTCTTAGCAAGTGGTGAAGCATAATAGATTGGGATATTTTTCAGTTCAGGATGGTTTGACCAATATTCATCAAGGATGAGGAGTAACTCTTGTGCTCGGCCAAGGGCATAAGCAGGGATTAGCACACGTCCACCTTGAGAAACAGTAGCGTGGATTACCTCCGTGAAGTTCTTCTCTCTAGTTACACGTGGTTGATGCGTTTGAACGCCATATGTCGATTCAATAATGCAAACATCTGGTGAGAATTGGGGTAGCTCTGCAGCACGAAGATGCCGGTCTTCTTCACGGGAATAGTCTCCAGTGTAGAGGACACGAACACCAGCTATATCGACCATAAACATGGCAGCACCGAGTACATGACCAGCAGTATAACACCAGAAACGAATACCATTAACTTCTAGAGTCTGGTGGAAGTCGATAACCTGTGTGCCAGGCATACGGACAGACCGTGCAAGAAGTTTAGGTTGTGCTTTTATATGAAATTAGCAAAAGCAATTGAGTAAATTAAATATATAATCATATAAAAATTGAATCAAAACAGATTCTTTAACGAAGATGAACCACAGTCAATCTGTCTAGCTTACATTCTATAAGCAAACAGAAAGAACTGAAGCAATATATACCTCAATTTTATCCATGGAGCGAAGAATGTCATTTTCGTTAAACAGCATATCCTCAGCTGAGACTTTGCTTACTTTAACATAATCAGACAAAAGCAACTTATAGATGGCCTTTGTTGCATGTGTCATAAATACACGCCCCTTGAAATTGGTCTGACATAAAATAAATGAAAGAAAACACAATTTGAGGCTATCAGCAGGAAAAATTGCACAAAATTATACTGCTTGTTTGTGAAGTCATAATAAGACGAACAAACCTTCTCGAGAAAATATGGAAGGGAAGCAGCATGGTCCAAGTGAAAGCTGAAATTGGCTCATAGCATTAAGTCAAAAGGCAAAAATTGAAAGAACCACAAAAGGTAAAAACAAACTTTCAACTTGATTGGTGTGTGCCCCTGCCCCATCCTATCACGTACTAACAATATTGGGGTAAATATAGTTTTATTTAAAACAAAGAAATAATATTCAGATTGGATCCTACACGTGTAACCACTTGCCCTTGAACTCAATTTGCTTGCCTCGATAGAGTTTCAGGATGTGAACAACTCCAATAGTTCAGTGTTACTACGAGGACAACCATCATTATCAACTATAAATTGAAATTCTACAAATTAATCGAACTTTGCAGAGAATAGGAATCACCTGCCTGTGTGTTCTATATACAATATACCTAACATTAATAGTGAAGTTAACAAGTCGACTTGATCGGGGATATATCATCTTTCAGAACTCTTGAATATACTAATGTTTAACCAACCCACCTCCAGAAAACTGAAAACAAATTAAACCATGTATAGCCCTATTTAGTAACTAAACTGAGCTTTTCAAGCTTAAAGAAAACTTACACACATAGATGGATTTTGGCGAAGCAGAGAGGGGTGCTTACTGCCTCTGGGAGTGGGGTTCCTACTTAAGCATTATCCAAAAGATAAAAAGAGCAGGCAAACTTACTGAGTAACAAGAAGCACGTCTATACTTGAAGGATCAATCTCATCAAAGTAAGGTAAGGCAGCCATTCCTGAGAACGCGGGATGAATCCCACAATCGAACTACACACAGAAACAAACGCGCCTATTTAACAATCAAGTGATACAAACAATTAGCAACAAGTGAAGATATAGTTTTACACTACCATAACAGTTTTCCCTTTGTAAGTCATGAAGATACAGGAGCGTCCCACTTCACTGCCAGCTCCTAGAGGGGTTATTACAAGCTCATCCCCTTCACTTGTTGCAATTCGCTTCAACGATGAAGCCAGTTGTCCTACTGACGCCATTAGATTCCTACAGCAAACTAAATTCATAAAATTTGCTAGCTATAAGTACAATTGATAGGATAGCGAATTGCAATAGAGTAACTAAAAACTGATCTCCGTCATCTTGTATTGACACAACACAGAAAGATAGAACTAAACCTAGTAACTGATAGAATTGAAAATTAACAAATTATGACGACGAGTGCAACTCCATTGGCAAGACGACGGCTAATAGTTCAATAACGAGCAGGTATGTGCAAAATGGTGTTTGAGACAGAGGTGGAAATACAATACTTACAGAAGGAATGGAGAAGCAAGTTGAATGAATCTCCTCTATTCAGCTTCTTTACTGGTAAATGGTAATGAACTCAGTGAAGAAATTTAGGTTAGGAAAAAGACGAGAGCTGAGAAGACAAAAAAAATAAAAATAAAGAGCGACCACAGTGGGAGTCGAACCCACGACCTTCTGATCCGAAGTCAGACGCGCTAATCCACTGCGCTATGCGGTCACATGTGAACTGTGATTGTATCTCCATGTTCTATACAATCAATTACGCGAGTTGGTAATAGTCATAAGCCGAATTTATTTTTATACGATACCTGGAACATTAGTAGACCTATCTGCTAATTAATTAAAAAACATTACTTTTACAAAAGTTAATCTTTTTAAAAAATTATGAGCAATCAGGGTCTGAAAAATGTGGCCCCATGCGAACTTTTGAAAATGGGCCTCAATCAATTTTACATCAAATTAAAAATATAAATTTCATATACAACCAATTATGTATATATCAAAACAAAATTTTAAATAAAATATTAAGATTATCTTTCAAATATTGTCATATTTTTTTAGTTTTAGACAACATATTAATAATTTTAATAAAGGAACAAATAAGAAACCCATGAATTTAAATAAATATAAAATAATAGTGAGTTCTCAAGAATGCTTGAAAGTATTTAGCTCCAAAATTGTAGAAGTTAAACAATCCTGCACGGGTCTCTTCCTTCAATTTATTGTCAAAGGAAAATCTATAATGGAACAATAAATAAAAATTAATGACTAAACATAAGGTAAGTAATTGAAACATAATAAATACATTCGTTAATGATAAAAAATGAAATTATAATTACAGATGTATTTAATAATAAATTCATTAATTTTTATGTTATAATTGTAATAAAATACAATAAAAATCTCAATCGTAAATAACATACTCCCATGTTTCATTAATATAGATATTTTCTCCTAGCCTAAAACATTTAACTAAAAATAGATACACTTGCTTTTATACAGAGGGAAAAATAAGGATATAAATAAATCAACTTCTTTTGTGAGCATCCTAGATTTCTTCTTTCTATATTTCGGCTAAATTATTGACAGACTCATTGTCCATTTGCTGACCTAATTTGGGAAGATTATGCTCTGTTGATTCAGTCCCTTTTTACTCCATTGTTAGCGCACGTCCGTTTCTATTCTAAATCTTCTATTTCTGCTTTGTTAATTGGAAAGAGTAATTTTTATTTTTTTACAAATTACATAGACTATGGTCCTGGGCCGGGCCCCCAAAAAAGACGGGCCCCCATGCAGCTGAACAACCCGCATGGGGCCTGGGCTGGCTCTGAAAGCAACTACGAATTGATTTCAGTAGAACCCGGAAAGAGGAATTTCTCTTGAAATTAGTACTCAATCGTAAACCTGGAAAGAGAAATTTCAAAGCTAGGTTGAAACTTACCAATGAAAAATGCAGAATAGGATAAAATGAAATTGAGGCAAAGTCATGTATATATCCAGATGTTTGAGGGAAAGATAATTCATCTTGGAGGGAAGATGAATTTTTTGATGAGATGAGGCTATAGAACTTTTGAGTGAATACGTGTGGTGAAGTGTTGACGAAGAAGTGGATAGATATAGGAAAGATTTTGTTTTAGTGAGTTATAATTGAATTTTCCAACTTTTCAAACTCTTCCAGATTTTTTTGTTTTTTCTTTTCTGATTTCTGTTGAAACAAATACATAAAAGTTAAAATTTTCCTCAACTTCAATTCCTTTCCTTTGAAAATACTCAAACCATGCCGAGCGTAACTGAAAACTATTTTTTCAGAATATAAAAATAACTTGTAAACATGAAAATAACAATTTATTTGCATCGAGAAACAAATGCAGCAGCGGATCATTTTGCTCTCGAAGCAAGCCACTTCACTCTTGGACAAGAAACACAACATCGCGTCTTTGATTGTAACCTCTACACTACGTTTTATTTCTTTTAACGTAATTTAAAGTTGTAATAATATATTTATTCGGCATGTAATTTATTAAAACCTAACGCCTTTTATTCATACTACATGGGTTGGAAGCGCAACCACTTGAACGAAGAAACCCTACTAGAATAGTATGGATTTATGGTAATCTTTCTTATTGAAGTATGTGAACATGTATAATGTATACATACCTAACTGAGAGTACATTACATTTTAGCCGCATTACAGTGTGGTGGTGTATATCGGTTTCATGCAATTGGCCATTATCTAGCTCAGGAGTATTTGGAGAAGAGATGTAAGTTACTCCCTCCATTCCAATAAATTTCATATATTTATCATTTTCAGTCATCCCATCAAACTTCATGCATTATTTAAAAAAATAAAAAATTAACACACCACTAACAAATAATAACAATTTTCCCACCTTTTTTCATTCTTTATTGGTACTTTAACTTTTCGTATAAAACTACATGAACCCGAACCCTATGTATGAAGTTTGATGGGACGGAGTATATAAAAAAATTACAATAACTATTTCTTAGCAGGTGAATATGAATCCAAATATTTTTCCCATTCCAGGCCATAAATTATTTTCTTCGTAATCATTAAGCTTCTAAGTTCTAACCGTACACAGCTTAGTGCCAAAGGGGGAACTTTCAAATAGAAAAAAATCACAACTACTCTCTCACTGCTAAACTGCACACCACCATTCTTGTCATTAACTTCTTCACAGGCCAGAAGTCCAGTCTCATGGGAGTCCCTTCTACTCGAAAGGAGCATTTTTTGGAGATGACCCACTCAAAAGTCTCGTTCCCCTCTATCACGGTTCCGTGGTGGCGGACCATAGTTTTCTTGTGGTGAAGGCCTGTAATTCTGTTGTGGTGGAGGAGGCCCATAACCCTGTTGTGGCTGTGGAGACCCATAGTTATGCTGGGGCTGTGGAGGCCCATAGTTATGCTGTGGCTGTGGAGGCCCATAGTTCTGTTGAGGTGGTCGTGGAGGCAAGAAGTCTTGCATTGGTACTCGTCCAAAGTTATCTTGAGGGGGTGGCAGCCTGAAGTTCTGTGGATGGGGTGGCGGCCTAAAGTTCTGCTGAGGTGGTGGATGTCCAAAGTTCTGCTGTGGTTGTAGATGCGTGAAGCTCTGTTGGGGCGGTGGAGGAGCCCCAAAATTTTGTTGTGGTGACAGAGGCCCATAATTTTGCTGGGGCGGTGGTGGCCCAAATCTCTGTTGGGGCGGTGGAGGTCCATAACTCTGCTGTGGAGGTGGAGGTCCATAACTCTGCTGTGGTGGTGGAGGTCCATAATTCTGCTGGGGTGGTGGAGGTCCATAATTCTGCTGTGGTGGAGGTCCATAATTCTGCTGGGGAGGTGGAGGTCCATAATTCTGCTGGGGTGGTGGAGGTCCATAACTCTGCTGGGGCGGGAGACCATAGTTCTGATTTGGTGGTGGGGGGCTGTTGTTCGGCTGTCCTCGTAGAGGCCTATTGTTCAGCTGTGCTGGTGGTGGGGGGGTGTTGTCCGGCTGTCCTCGTAGAGG
>JAYMSP010004992.1:0-14750 GCA_036897095.1 Plantago elongata
GTTGATATACATTCTGGAGAATGAACTTCAGAAAGGGTGTCTGAGTGTTCAACTCTTTCACAGATAATCAAACTCTTATTAAGGTTCAGAACACTTAGAACTACTAGTGATTCTCCGCGCTGTATAGTCGCAATAGTGAGCTTGAATAATTGTAGTATGAATACTTGAAAGTATAAGCGAAGTTCGTGTGTGTATTTCTCAGTTTCTAACTGGTGATATTTATAGATGAATTTGAGAGTCGTTTGAATAGTATCCGTTAGACCTTCTCAGAATTCAATCCTTTGATATCTCGAATGAGTACTCAGAAGTCACTTTCTCATTTTTCAGAGAGGGCTTGCTTGATCGAATTTTCAGTCGGTGTAATTAATACACTGTACTATTTCTTGTCCTATAGTCTCAACGGACACATGAGCCTTTCTGAAAGCTAGCATGCTCCTTAACTCGTTGATGTCATATAGTCAGAGAGGTGTATCGTGCCAAATGCATTATATAATATGCTTTCTGAACATAGTCTATCTGAGGAGACTAATCCTGGTGTCTTCATCAAACTTGTGCAATCTTCAGTCTTCGAATCTTCAATTAAACTCCATTGCTAGGATCCTTCTTCACGGTCTTCTCAAAATATAAAATTACATTCAGAGACCTAACAATCCTATTACAAGTTTAACTAGACTAACATACTAAGTGATTTCTTCTTTTACAATGTTCAAGTGAACTAAGAGTACTGGTCACATTTCTGTACTAAAGATAAGTTACATGGTGATTGATCAAAAAATACTAACATATATTCCTAAAAGTACCAATCAATGTAAAATTCGGTCTAAACACATGTGTATTACACTAGACACAAAACACATGTAAAAACTAATGGTTGACCCAAAACACACAAGGCTCCTGTCCAATCACCCCCTGAGTGAAATTGCATACCTGTACTGCTATACGAACCAGTTGGAGTAAGTGCCGCCACCATCATGATGGATAAAAGCTATCAATCGACTGTATATGGCTGCCTGCAAACAAAATTAAGGAATAAAATATATTATTGCAGTAAGAAATTGCTTTTGGAACCAACCGAAAGGGCTCATAGCATAGAGAAGTGATGATACTATTTACCCCAATCCCTTTTAAAGCAAAGTGGGTTACAACCTGTCCCGTGACCAACTAGTTGTGCGGATTTTAGAGTGATCCCTACTAACTTGAGAGGTGGCTCCTAAACCCTAATGTTTCACCACCCAATGACTACAAATGAGTCGAGCATTTGAGTTCCACCTCAGCTTGATAAAGCTCAATTGGTTCGAGTTCGAATTCGAGCTTAAATTATAGCTCGATTATATGTTCAAGCCAAGCCAGAATATTAAGAAGCGACACACTGCTCAAATATTTTTTAGGAATATATATATATATATATCTTTTATGTTAATTTTGAAAGGTTTCGAACTTTCGAGTCGAGCTATCTTCGATTTCTGTTAGATTTCAAGCTCACAAGCCGAGCTAAATATAATTTTTTATTTAAAACATTAATTTAGAGAAAAAATGGAGCTCGCGAGTTGAGCTTGAATAATAAAACTTTCTTTCCAGCTTAAGTTATGTAGCTAGACTGAGTTGAGCTTCAAACAATTCTTCCTTAACGAGAAAGCTCAGCTCGTCTGCAGTCCCACCGTCAATAGTATATTAATTTGCTCACACGACATATTATAAAAGTAAGAGATCAACTGACCCTTAAATCTATTTTATAAATTTAATACGGTTATAGGATATGCATGTAAACCTTCCATGAACATAGCCTCTCAATATCATTGGAATATTCAGAATATATTATTTATTATCTTTATGCGGTATAATTCGTATTGTATACAAATAAATTCTGAAATATAATTTTTTATATATTTTGTTTCATCGTGACTATAGACCTTGGAGGTCAAAATTAAAGAACATCCATAGTAAACATCACTCGTAAAGAAACCATATAGAAATATTGACTTTTCTACGGTCAGGCAGGCTTTCGCCCTGCCACACAAAATACAGGAAATAAAAAAATTAACATATTTATTCCGTTAAATTCTATAATATTAAAGTAAGAAATTGATAATTCTTAAAAAAATATTATCTGAATTTTAAAAATTTTTTAGAAGTCAAATTTGTATTTTTCTAATTTAAATATTTATAAGGCGGAAGGGCGATGGGGTGTCGCCAAGGTGATAAGGCGATTGCCCTTTCGCCTTATTAATATTTAAATTTGCATTTGTAAAATGCAAATATCAATTAAAAAAATTAATTTACCTTCTAAAATATTTTTAAAAATATAATAATATATTTTTTAAATTACTTATTTTTTATTTTAGTATTTTAGAATTTAACGGAATAAATATGTCAATTTTTTTATTTGTTGCCTGTTGTCTAGCAGAGCCAAAGTTTACCTAATCGTAGAAAAGCCCTAAAAGGATTATAAAAACTCGTGAAAGTTTAAGTTTTTGTGAAAGTTCTGTAATAACGTATATTAATTGTACGGCGTTGTGTGTAAATTGTGAATTTTTGTGTTTTTGTAAATTGTGGATATATATGTTAATTGTGTGGCTGAAATTTTTTGTGTAGAATTCTCAAGACTTTCTGAACTCTCAAGAAAATTTCTCTAATATAGTCTATTCATTGGTTTTGTGATAAATAAACTAGCTTTTTGGCACAGATTTTTTTAAGATTAATTGGGCGTTGAGTTTCCAAGTAGTAATGGTAAAATCTACTACACCTAACAATTTGTTAGAAGTATAATTCGATAATACTTCTAAGTACTAACATTAAGGAGTCATAATCTTAGCTTGAGCGCTGGAGATGGAATAAAAAACTCGCGGACTCTAATCACAAAAAGAGCTTCAGACTAGGAAGCTATGTGGGATGGCCTGGTGGCGCGTCAGATTGACCAGAGGGATGAGGGAGAACCCTTTTGATTCGGACGTGCGACTTCGGGAGCTGATCTCGGAAAGGAGCAGATACACTTACTTGAGGAAGTCGATGACGCGTGGAGAAAACGTAGCAGTAGACTGCAGGAGAAGAAAACGGCTTAACTGCATAAGGAGAAGATAAATTCGCTGTGTAATCAACGAAGAAGCCTGGCCGGAGGATTGTCCGTCGGAGAACAGGGCAATCGACGATCGCGAGCAATTGTAGAGGCGGTCGATGAAGATCGAACTGGCTGGGACGATCGCTGGACATTAGAACGATGATTGCGGGCAATTGCAAGAGGATAGAAGAAAGTTCGACATATTGAAGAAAACTGTTCGAATATGGGAGGGAATCGACAACAGTGGGTTGTTTGATCAGAGAAGAAGTTTGACAGATTAAAGAAAACTGTTCGAACAAGGGAGGGAAACGACAACAGTAGACTGTTCAATCAGAGGAGCACTCTAAAAAGGTATACGAACATGGGGTTCTTTATATACGTGAATATATCGAACGTGAGGTTCTGTATATGTGAGTTATCCAGGCGGAAGATAAAGGGAGATTAGATACAAAAAATATATAGGCAAGGACAATCACATTGATTACAGTGAGGGAAAAGATGAGAGATTACTTGACGAATATATCAAATGAGATCGGATATAATTTTCAGCAATATGTTTTTTAACTGAGAGCGTAGTTTGATCTATTAAACTTGATTTGATTCTGATCTCCATCGTCCCGATTGTAGTTCCACGAGTTATCTTGTTGCTGTTAAAATTTCGTGACGATCCAATAGCTGAATCTCCGGAAAACTCCATTTTCCTCGGGTTACGTTGTGTTGTTAAGCTATACGAAAATTATATTTTCTTCACAAAACTCATTGAGGGAAAAGTGGAGAGACAAGACCAAATATCATGAAAGAACTATTTTCCCTTAATGAATTTTGTGAAGAAAAGATAATTTTTATATAGCTTGACGGCACAATGTAGCCCGAGAAAAACCGTGTTTTTTTAGATTCAACCACTAAGTCATTATGAAATTTTAACAGCAACCAGATAACTCGTAGAATAAAGACTCCTACTTCAATCATATTTTTAGGTACTTACGTTAAAGAGGAAGGGTGCTAATCTACCAATATATCATACTGCATCAATCCAAATCCATCGTTGTAATAAAAATCATAGTCAAACTCAAACCTAATCCGAGCAGGTTAATGACCTTTTCTTTAGCCTAAAGTACTAGTAGTATTTATTCAATTGTTTTCAAAGCACTAGAAAACACTACTTCCACACAGAACCGACAAAGCAAACAAGATCAAGAATTCAAAACTATTGACAAAAGCATGCTTATGACATAAACAATAAAGAATTCCATAAACCATCAAAAAGTATATGAAAAAGACCATAAAAAAGTGGGAAACAAAGACCTTTGTTCTTAACGAGGAACTTCGTTTAACTCCAACCACAACTTAGACGCGCCGTTTTCAATTTCTTTTGCATTATATTTTTTATCTTTGAGGATTTTTTTCAACAAGATTGAGCCTTTGGGAGTAGAGTGTAGACCCTTTTGGATTTTGTTACTTGGTGGAGTAATGGCTGAAGCTACATGTCTCTTTGCCAAGGTGAGTTTTTTCTTTTCTTTTTTGACTATTTTTAGTACTTTTTTAGCTCTTATTGTGTTTATTTGTTACTTTGTTTTGCTCTTTAGCTCCATCTCTGAACAAATTGTTGCATAATTCATGATTTGAGCTTAATCTTGTTTCTAGCTAATGTTGGCAAGTGCAATTTCTTAAAGTTTCAAGCTTTGACTATTGTCTATTGAATTTGGGAAGTGCAATTTCTTAAAGTTTCAAGCTTTGGCAATTTTCGTGAATTGGGAATTCGTTCAGGAATCAGGACTTGATAATATTTGGTGGGTTTCATGAAATTTGAAATTTTAGTGCAAAGAGTATGCTAAATAAGCTGAAATTTGAATCACTTTTGAGGTTTTAATTTATAGTTGCTTTACAGTGTATCTAGTTTTGTTTTTCTTCATCTGTTATGTGATGTAATCTTTGTAATTATTTGGGCATGTGCGTTTTTATGCTCAAGTCTCTTTGGTAATCTGAAAGAGGTAGCTTGATACAGAACGATATCATAGTTCGACCGTGTTTATTATTCGAGAGACTTCAAGAATTGAAGTAGTAATCGAATAAGAGTTCAAGTTAAAATAGGATTATTATTTCTTTTTGTTTTAGGTTTTCTTTAGTCTTTCTTTCAGTATTAGTTTAGTTATAGTTAGTATTCTAAGTCTATTAGGTTTAGCTTAATATTTACATTATATATAGGCAGCATAGGTTATTTGTAAGAGGTACATTATTCATATAACTGATATTCTCCTTACTGGTTATATACCGATTAAGCTTGGGCTTGTTGATAATTCGTTATCGTTGAGTTATTCTACGTGTTAGAGTTCTCGTTATCCTTTTATTACGCTTCCGTTCCATATCATAGCTGCATTTGACTACATTAGAGAGATCTCGTTTAGACTTAAACCATTAATGTGTTCTTTTTCTCCATATTGCCGAACACGGTCTCTTTGAAATCAGTCTCTGTTAATTGAAACCGAAATTGATTTAGTTAAAACTTAAAAGTGATGACTTCGTCTGCATACAACAGGAAGATGTGAGGTCATATTGTTAATGCCAAATAGTAAACAGATTTTTTGCTATGGATTTGACCATCTCACCTTATACTGACATTTGCTTCCTGCATTACAGGATACTGTAATTATAAAATCTCCCAAGAGGTATCGGGGTTCGTCAAGGGTGCTCGTCTTAATATTCACAATAGTATTTGGTGTGTATATATGTTTAGTCTGTCAAAAACAAACTAAAAATTTCCTCAGCGATACCGTAAACATTGAAGTTAATGAGAGACATTTTCATGACCTTGAGGCTGATAGTTCGCAAAATCCATATTTGCACTTACCAAGGCCAGCAACCTTTAGCAGGTGATTGTTGTGAATTGTTTGAAATGTATTCTTTGTTTTCCAGGGGATTTTGGATGTAAATGAGTTTCTGTTATGTGTGCCAGGGCTGAATGTGCACGTAACCCTGTACGTTATTTTGCCATCTTGTCAATGCAAAGATCTGGAAGTGGATGGTTTGAGACCCTGTTGAACAGCCATACTAATCTAAGCTCCAATGGGGAAATATTTTTGGCCAAAGAAAGGCGAAGTAATGTGTCCTCAATCTTCTCAACATTGGATAGAGTTTACAATTTGGACTGGTTTACTAGTGCTTCCAAGAACGAGTGCTCATCTGCAGTTGGCTTCAAATGGATGCTAAATCAGGTACTGTATTAAAAATCTGTTGATAGTATTTGTGCTAGTTAAACGAGTTTCGTGAAACAATGATGCATATTTGGCTTTTAACTGTTACAGACTTACAGTTATGACTTTTGAGTTATTCGTTATGAAGGCCAAAAGTGTAGATTCGTTTGGAATTTTTATATTTAAAGAGTATGAAATTGGATTGCATATTTTCATTATCGTGGTGCTTCATTCAATGTTTTTCTTTTTTCTTTAGGAAACTGCTTTTCTCCTTTTCCTCGTAGTCTCGTACCCTTGGATACATATTTGGGGAACTAATAATTTGTATACATATTGTTAATAGGGGTTGATGGAGTACCATAAAGAAATAGTTGAATATTTCAACAACAAAGGCGTTTCTGTAATATTTTTCTTCCGTAGAAATCTTCTGCGCCGGCTGGTTTCTGTCCTTGCTAATTCTTATGACCAACATGCTAAACTCTTGAATGGAACACATAAGTCTCACGTCCACTCACACGAAGAGGTAACTATTGTCCCATTCTAAATCACAAACTGTAAATACTGTCTCGGATATGATCTGATCTGATCTTCTTTCCTTATGTAGGCGAACACTCTTTCTAGATATAAACCTGTGATAGATTCAACCTCATTGGTGATGAATCTAAAGTTGATGGAAAAGACAGCTTTGGACGCACTGGAGTATTTCAACAACACTAGGCACATGATTCTCTGTTACGAGGATCTCATGAGAAATCGAACTGTAAGTTTCTCTAGTTTCACTCTCAGATCAAAGAGCTTATGACAACAGTCTTATTTAACATGCAATGTTTTCTGTGTGACCAAGTTTTCTGCAACTGCTCGAAGCTCATGACATTTTACTTGTTTTTCCTCTTGTTGCCATACTTCTTTACACCATGTCTAATAAATGCTAAGTTTCTAGTGATAACATTAGTATTTCAGAAATACCTAGGAGGTTTGTGAAAATTGTTACCAAGTAGATGCAATTAACCATTCAACAAGCCTCCATTCCTGCCGCAGACATTTTCAGGCCTGTTAAGATAAACAATACATGTCTAAGAATGAGTTCAACAACTCGCCGTTTGAGTTACTATATCATATTAAGTAATGTCTAGTACAATGCTCTTTTTCACCTAGTATTTATGAATTTCTAAGCCTCTCCTATAAGGTAATAGTGAGAATACATCAGGGAAGGTGCACGTATTTATCTTTGATGGAACTTCAAAGTGCAGAGTACAATCTATGAGTATGGCATGCCCCTAGTGATAGAGTGTGGAAGCAAGAGTGATAAATATAGAGACAAAAAAGAACACATAATTGGTTTAGCCTAGAGGAGCTCTAATCGTTCCATATCACCCAGTGTCGAAACTTTTCTAGTTTTGGGCCGATTTGAGTGATTATGCCCTTTCCAATGCAATATTTTTTTCGATCAATCATATTACAAGTATTCTACAATATCCCTTAGCCTCCAACTTATCTAGGGCTGTGTGCCTGTGCCTAATGTCTAATGAGGCCACGGTTGTTGCTAGGAAATAAATTAAGAGTCCTTTCCACTGAAGGTGTTGGTAATGCTAACACCTTAAAATCATTACCCTTCTGCTTTTCCTTTTCGTATAATGCATGTAGTTCATCCAACTCAGAGTCATGTTTTTCTCAATTTATCTCTTTTAATACTGCAGAAACTGGTGGAAGTTCAACGGTTTCTAGGCCTGCCAGAGCTGGACCTTACGAGTCGCCAGGTGAAGATACACAAAGGGTCACCAGCAGAACACATAAAGAATTGGGATGAAGTCAACAAAACCCTCCAAGGAACAATTTATGAGAGCTTTCTCTACAATGAATATTAGCTCTATGTAATCAAGTCCAGGAATCTGTTGATAATGTGAAGCAACTAACTCACTGACAAGTGACAACTGGGCCGTGAAGAGAACTTATCCAGGTGATCAATTCAAAGTTGACCTTAATTCGCTCTCCTAGCCGAAGTATATGCCTGTCCAGCTTATCTTATTCGATTTAATTTTTCATTTTCATTTCCGTGTATCTCTATTTATTCCTGTTTTCTTCTTTTGTGATGTTATTCTGAAGCACAGTACATGTATATAATGTAAATTGTGTAGACAGATTGCCAAAGATCAAGTAAAATCTGAAAGTAATTTCAACTTCTTTTGTTGAATGTTGGTATAGCATATTTTGTTATCTGAGAAGTTGAGCAGCCATGCCAATTCATTCAAAAAAAAGAAGGCATTGCATAATCCAAAGTGATCTAATTCTAAACCGTGAACAACAAGACACGATATTAGGGTATTTATCAAACTGAACATGGGAGCTTATTGAACGTTTGTTCGTTAAAAATTTCAGTGTTTGTGTTTCTCGAATAACATATTCACTTGTTCATGTTTAGTTTGTTAAGGTTTTCGTTTGTTCGTGTTTGTTTGTTTGTGTTCGTTAAGCTTTTGTTCGTGAACATTTCTATTCGTTTGTTTGTTAAGATCATGTTCACGAACAATTTATTCTTAACCAAAAATAAAAAAATAAAAAAATTACAAAAATAGAATTAAAATTTCTTGAAAAACTATATTTCAAAGTAAATATCATAATTTCATATAATGTCATACATTAATCCTACGAATAATATGAATTAAGACGAATCACAAGTTTAGAACTATCTAAAATGGAGTAAAATGTATTATTATATTATAATATTACTTACTATATTATATAAATAAAATATATATATTTATGTTGTTCACGGACAGTTCGGCAACTACTGAATAATAAATTTTATATTCGTGTTTGTTTGTTTACAAATGTGTTCGTAAAACGAACTGAGCACTAACTGTATTTATTTTGAAATGTTCACTAACTCTAAACACCTCTACATGATATGCTTCACTCCAATTTGTTGACTAAACATATGAACCACCCACATAAAGGACTTAGACACTGCTAAGTGGCTAGTACATAGAATCATTGGCGTTTTCAAGTTGTATTCCTTAATCAACGAAAAATTCAACCCCGTTTAAAGCGATTGGTATGAACTAAGCTTTGAGTTAAGTAAATATTTAGAGTTTTTTACTCGTCCTTTTAAACTAAACTTTTTGGCCAAATATTGCGCTAGAGTTTCACACATTTGACAAAGTTGGTCATTCTACAAAATTTCATGTACACATGACTAATAGTGGTGCACTCAAACCTTTAATTTGTTAGTAAGCAGGTGAAGTTTGAGATACAAGAAATCATTTGTAGGAGATGTTTCACCATGCATTAGCTATGTACCTGAGTTCGAACCTTACTATCCAAAGCATAGAAGAAGAAAATCAGTTTGCTCTACTCCACTGCCTTTTCTGCCGTCAGATTCTTGTTGTACGACTCACGTTCCGTGGGATCTCGAGATAATTAACTTGGGTACGATTTTGATGATTTTGCCTCTCCCTGTTTCTCGACCTTTGACACCTAAGATTGATAGCTAAGCACTTTGTGTTTGGATTTGTTTGTGGTTGTTGTCTTAATTTGAGCTAGCTAGCTTATTGTTTCCATGGTACCTATTTTATCTTATTAATAAAATTTAGACGTCAATCCCAACTAATGTATATAACTTTTCGAAATTATAAGCTTGTTTATGAGTCCAACAACTTAATTTTAAAATAAATTAAATAAAATTGTATGTATAGATTCTACGGTTACATTGCGAACATTAATACATTTGAATGTGTAAGTAAATAGATAGGATATAATCAGGGAGAAGCTATCCTTGCGAGTAGGGGGTGGTTTTTGAAATTTTATGAAGATTATATACTCAAGTTTTATTTTTTTAATATCTAAGTCTCCTATAATACCGTCTATAATAAAGATAAGAAAAAGGACGCTCAAAGTCAAAATTTAAACTTAAAAAATAACTTACTTACCTTAATGTTATCATTTAACTTAAAATGTTTAGTTAAGAAACATTAATGTTTTTCATAATTTAAAAGTAATTATTGACAATATAAATATTTTACATAATGTAATATTTTTATTAGCAATATATCCAATTATACTGAATAAGTATACACGAAGCACCGTCTCGAAAAATTTCATGTATGCATATTAGGATTGGCGTATAGTTTATATAAAAATACAATGAAAAATGTACTTATCATTGTAAAATGTGTGATATGTGTGTAAAATTGATATTGATTATTATTTATTAGATGTGATTTTTTTTTTAAATTTATAATGTATCTAAGTTATTTAATACGTTTAAAAATATCAATTGTACAAAATAATGTTTAAAGAGTAAATAATTTTTATGTTTTATTCAAAGTCAAGTTCGAGTACTGAGACCAGTGGTTATAATGGTATCTTTATTGGTAGAGACCGACAGAGAAGTGATAGTGCTGGAACATCAGTGATGATTCACGGTCGAATCGATCATTAATTATGCTGGTGGAGTGGCAATTTCATTGCAACTTTGCAGGTGATTTATCAGAGTACAGACAGAAATGAGTGGAAATGGAATGGTGATGTATATAATTGGTGTCAATGCCATGCCAATAAACCATACCATACAAAATGCAGAGACCAACCAGCCTTTTAATTTGGTGTTGATGATGACGACGACATGTGTCTTCTCAGGGTATTTGATGTCACTCACAGCATCATACCACCCTATCCAATATGGGTCTCTCTAGACGGGGGTAAAGGAAATTGATGGAACCCTGGTTTTGCCATAGTAATCCGGGATGAATTACCAATCAATTCCCCCAGATTCAAGTGATTTACAGTGAAGAATTGGTACGATTTAACTATCTCTAGAGTTTAAGTACATTAGAGATGAGGTAATGATCCAAACTAATTAAGAATAAGGATAATCGAAAATATTAGTAAATATCATAATGAATCTCCCAAGCAGACGTTGTAAACGTATCCGCATTGTAGTAATCACTTATGGATTAGGAAGTTTATACCTATTTTCCAATTATTCAGCCAATGATGTAACGTCATCATATTTCAATAAAAGTAGGAAATTCAATTTGTACGCTCTAACGAGACGGACCAAAATTCTTCAGTTATCAGAAAGTTTCAACCTCAACAATTAACTACATGATAATTTATCCTAGATATGTATGGGGTTTATGGCGAAAAAGTAGTTTCTCTTGGTAGTATTAGTCAACCGCATAGGATTTTAATGGCAGAATTACTATGCTGGCTGGGTTTCTAATCCTGTATCCCATTGCAATGTCTTATGTTCTAAATATTACACCATTTACATTATATGTTGTACTATACAACACATTCAAACATAAAAATGATATTAACATGATAATCGAAGAAGTAATATCCAACCCTTTGAGTGATCGAAATTATAATCTCCCCCAAACATTTTTCAAACCCCCCCCCCCCCCCTAATGGAGTCAAATATTTTTACAAAAATCAGTAGCTTGAAAAAAATTACTAAAATATCTCAATCAACTTCTTCACTTAAACCCCAATTCACAACACATTACATATTCACTTTCCCCAAAATTACTCTTCTTTGTAACCGTACAGAATCGAGCAAGTAAAAATGTAACCCAACATAGAGATCTCTACTTGAACTGTCTCAACAACAATGAACAACAACACACAAACTAACAGAGGCATCATGTCCTCTTCTTCTTCCACATCCAATTAGGGGTGTTCATTTCGATAACGATATACCGAACCGAATTAAAAAACTGAAAACCGAAATAATTTTAAAATGTAAACAGAAAGTCGAACCGAAAAATATTTTCGTTCAGTATCATACCGAAAATTTCGGTAACAGTTCGATAAAACTCGAAAATACCGTAAAAATAATGTAAAAAATGAAAAAAGTGAGAAAATTAACCTTAATGCAAGAAAATATATTGCATACAAGGTGAGAAAATTAACCTTATTACTCGAACTATAGTAAGAATTATAATATACAAAAATCTAAACTTCTATAAATTTGACAATATGCAATATATAGAGACTAAGTAAAAGTTATTGGAAACCATAAAAGAATAAATAATTAATGATATTTCGGTTTTTCGATATGGTTTTTCGGTTATTTTCGGTATTGTACCGAAAATTACCAACAATCGATTTGGTAAATAATAACGAACTGAAAATCGAACCCTTTAATTCCGGTTCAGTTTCGGTTCTGTTTTTCGATTTTTCGGTATTTTTGAACACCCCTACATCCAACCAAAGAATGCCCTTCACTATTTTACCTTCACGGCTCTCAAATTCTACTAGAGTTTATATGCAACTGGTATTTTTAGTGAAACAAACCCCTAATATTTATTAGATATATGCAAACAGTATTAGATTTTCAATTTTGTTTTCATATAATTTGTAACGAAACACTCGACACCTTCTAAATTATCAAGAAAACCTTTTCTTGCTAAGGACAAAAAGCATTAGATATATTTGTCAAGCAGTATTAACAATCATAACGTTAATTGGACAATGAACAAGTTGGTACGACGAAGATTGTAAAATGTAATGATATTGTTATATATTTATAACCTACTAATTGCATCAAGTAACAAAAGAAAAGCATATCATTATGGAATCTCATGAACATTCATTCTAATATTTAAATTCCATAACCTGTGGAGGACAACCTTTTAAGCACTAAATGTTTGCCGTTAATTGCAAAAAGAATTTGACTTTATCTCAAGGACAAAGAGTCAGAATTAGAAAAAACTGCGAAAGCTCTACTTCAAATCAATATTAATTACTGTTTTTAGGTGAACAAACTATGGTAGGAAGAGGGAATATTGACTCTCTTTCCATGTATACGTTCATATGATATGATAACCTTCACAAATTGCCTAATTACATTTCAAAATGGTTGAAAACAATTACACTTCATAAGCATTTCACACATGTGTAGTAAATTAATAAACATTAAGGGTCAAGCTAGAGGCATATGTGTAGTAAATTAATAAGCGTTAAGGGTTAAGCTAGAGAGACATTTATCAAAACATCTTGATTAGGAGCTGGTTAAGGGTTATTAGAAATATAGTGTTGTTATGAGCCAACTTTACCGAGGACTCAATTCGGTAAGGGTTGTTAAGCTATTTCGAGTTCGTATGTTATTCAAACTCGAGATCGCTTTTTTACTCGTTTTTTAACGTGTCGAGCTCAATCTCAGTTCGGTTCGAAAAATAATACTAACTAGAGATTATGTTTGAATTTTTTTTTGAAACGATTAAAATGTAACTTAAACCTCAACCTATTAATTAAAGGTTAAACGTCTTAACAACTGAATTGCATTTTATTTTTCGCACGTTGAAAATTAATATACAGAAAACGTATGATACTGAGAATTGTGTGTTTATTACGAACTTGTGTTTCTTCCACTAAGTTCTCCTTCTGTGTTAATGCTGGCAAAAGTATGTAATGAATAATGATGTTGAATGTTAATAATATGTTAATTTTCAATGTAAAAAGCCTCCTCACAAGATCCTAAAAACATTTATCATCTTCACCGTATCAAATAAAAATCTACCATTTATCAGGGAGTCACTAAGACTACCAACAATGGGACGTCGTGTCCGACGCTGCACCGTGGTACCCCCAATAGGAACGGGACGACGCGTTGTAAGGCGCGTCGTCCGCGGCACCGCGTCACGTCGTCAGGTGGCAGTAGCCAACCGTGTCCTTCTCTTTCTTTTTTTAAATTTTTTTTTGAAATTCAAATTATATTTGTTTTAAAACGGTAATATCTCCAAAAATACGAAATAAAAATAAAATAAAAAAATTACCAACGGCTATGTGTTTTTAAGATCTATAAAATGAGACAAATCTTGATATGTTTTTACTTCATCCCATCTCTAACTCCTCTTTCTCTCATAATTAAACTTAAAAAACTCTCTTCTCTCAAAACACCCTTTCCACTTTCATTTCTCGGCGAGATAGACGCAGAGTATTTGCAGTGGTTGAAAGAAAATAAACCCAAAAATATCATCAGTACATGCAAGCTCACTATGAAAACACGATTTTCCCACCCCAAACGAGTGCCGTTCGACCTTTGTTCCAAGATCCTACACTCAAAATTACCAATCTCCATCCTTCCAAACACCAATGTTTTCACAAACACCGGAAGAGGAGGTCGTGATGGAGACGCAGCCGGAAAAACAACCGATCCGGAGGCATGGGAAAGCCAAAGCCACCGGAGGAGCGGCAACCAACATAACAACCGGACGGAACAACCCATACAATGAGAGTGAGGATTTGTTGCTCATCTCAGCCTACATGGAGGCTAGTCAAAATGCTATTGTTGGAACGGATCAGAACTATTGCAAATTGTTTCGTCTTGTTGCGGAGAAGTATGAGGATATCAAGAGGATAGGAATGATGACAGGGATGGATAAATTACGTTCTCATGATTAGCTTTGTGGAATATGGGGGCGGCCAAGAGATGACATAAATCATTGGATGATTTGTGTGGAGCGTGCTACTGTCATGGTCGGCAATCGGAGTGGCTACAGTGA
>JAYMSP010004993.1:0-14750 GCA_036897095.1 Plantago elongata
TATATATATATATATATATATGAAAATCGAATATATTAAGGTCTAATAGTCATTATCACGACCCAAAATAGGGATAACAGAAATAGGCGGATCAAGTCAAAACTTTTTCCTCATCATACTTATATCCAAGTCTAGCTAAATGATCGGCCCACTCGTTTGTTCCTCTTCAAATCAATCTCCCAAGGCATCCAAAGGAGCTCTTTGCACCTGTCCATCATTGGCAACATGTTATGTGGTGGATCCTCTGTCCCAAATAGAAATCCAAAATAATTTTTGAGTCTGTTTCTACCTAAATTTTATAAATTCGTCTTTCCCATGCAAGCTCAACACCCCGCAACATGCTCTGCAATTCTGTTTCATTCACAGTGGGCTGCTGTATAGGTGCAGCGAATCCACAGACCCATAAGTAATCCCTATTCACTGGAAAGAAAGCAGAACTTAATTAGTTATAAACAATCCCTATTCCCTGGAAAGAAAGCATAACTTAATTAGTTATCAACAAGCAGTTACATTTTACCCGTAGCTGAAAATAATCGTTATTGTTAAGAAGAAATTTTAGGTTTAGGAAGAAAAAAAAAAGGAATAGCAGCATCTCTTCATCTTGGTTTGGACAGGATGAAGAAGGGTGACCGTTGAAATACTATTAAGGGTGATGGTGTGATCGAGGAGAAGCTAGGTTTAGGGGAAGGAAGAGTAGCATATGTTCATGTTGGTTTTATTTAGCAGTTACAATTTGACATAAAATAAATAGTAAAAGAGAAATAAAACAAAATTACATTGAGTACATGTCAGTGACAACTAAACTCGGTTCAATAACCGCTCCAAGCGAGATGAAAGCGGGTAACTAGAGAACCAAATTGGTAACAAATACAAATATATGAAAAAAATCCGGACGCGATTTGTTATACAATTTAATTCGATATAACAGCCCCCTAGATTTGCAGAGTCTCTCCAGCTTTAAATTAGACAATTAAGATATCCATCAACCACCATTGATACTAGCACCACCGCAGGAGTCGGCTCAAACTTTTTGATACTTTGTGCCGAAAAATTAAACTAGTCCCAAACAATAATATTATATACTATAGATAAATAGTATTTATAATTACATTTATAATTACATTTCCTAAATTTTGTGTGGAAAAGAATATTAACTCTATATCATATATTGTAATGGTTTGATGTAGTGGTAATTCAAATTAAGGCAACTAGACAACTACCGGAACTCCTTACTAAGCAAACTCTGAAAACGAAAAGAAATAATTAACATAGAAAGATACACTGGATCTTTTGAAATGCAATTTGCTACGGAACTACTAATGTTGAAGTCAAGGAGGGACAAAAAGAGGAGAAACTTTACATTGTAACTAAATAAAAACGTCTACTCCCTGTATATTATAAACGAAAAATTAAGATCTAAATTTTATTTAATTAAAAAATAACCTATTTCATTGTCTCGTATTTCAAATAAAAATAATAATTTTATGTTATACATGAATAATTTAAACGAGTTTATAATGTTAAACATTAAATTTATGGACATTTTGAAATGATTTATTTCACCTATATCAAAATATATAATCATTTTTACGTTTATAAATCTTCACATAAAATTAATTGAATTTCATATGAACTTATTAAGACAAAAATTATTCAATAATAATTTTAAACATGACTAATGACTCAAGCAAGCAACTTTAAACAAACACAAAATCTCATGAGAGACGGTTTATATTTAAAGGCGGTTTATAAATAATAAAATCACTAATATTATTAATTAAAATGTATATGATGTTATTAGCGAAATAAGTCTTGTTGTCTAACTTTAATTGTATAAATAAGGTACTATCTCCTTTATATGTTATGTAAAGATATTTTCTTAAGTTATAAAAGTTGGTCTTGTGGAGAGAATGCGTATTTTAATTAATAATATTGATGATTTTCTTAATAATATATTTTCATCTTTAAATATATTGTATATCCGGATACCTGTTCTATTGTTTTTCTAAAAGTTTATGGTGTGCATATATAAAATGGACTTCTAATAGACCTTGAACATCAGTACTCCTCGTAAATGTCAAATTAGAGTCAGACTTTGATTTTATGATTTTATAATGATTTTATAATAGTAAATTGGTATGTGAGTACAAATTAACTAGCTTATTTATTTTATAAGCTTTATAGATAAGGTTATTATATTACTTACCAGTTAAGCTTTTACGTAAAATAAACTCATCGAGCTGATAAATTTGTGCTAAACATAACATGGGTCTACTTTTTATTGTTGACTAGTAGAAATTCCATAGAAAGTCCAAGAAAATTTTGTTTGTATAGGCCAGATAATCATTCGTTAAAAATGGCGAAAATTTCATATGATCCTATATTAGAATCAGCATTTGCTTAATAAGAAGGCGCACTTTTAACTATTAATGGATATTATTTCTATAGAAGGAATAAAGTGTAAGATTTTAAGAATTATTTGAAGTACACAATTATAAATTAGTGACAATTTTAATTTCATACTTTAAAGACTCTATTTGGAATATGTATCGAATTAGGTTGTTTACTTTCAGATTTTAAAGCATGCTAAACGGAACCTATGTCTATTGCATATATCAATTTTAAAAGTGTGAGATATTAAGTTTTGTTAAGTACAAATTTAGAAATTCGTGATAATTTTAGTTTCGCAACAGGCTGGTTAGTTTCATATATTAAAGACTCTAATTGGAATCTGTTGGAACTATTTCAAATTATAGTTCAACCTTCTCTTTAATAGAAGTCGTTAGAGTTCGTTAAGAGGCTCAATATCGATGGAGTATCTTTCATTTACTTTTATTATCTTATTTTATATCTATCTTGATTATCAAGTCAGAGAATAAAGTCAGAGTATCTGCAGGAGTCCTATATTTCTATAATTAGTCTCTTGATAGTTAATTCTAGATTTTTGCATATCTTATTTGGATCCCAGCATATCTTTTATTTCCTTTAGCTTATTTTCACATCTTATTTAGATTCAGTTAACAAGTATAAATCGAAACCTAGGGTTTAACACTAATGTAGCGCCTCGTCCGAAAGATACTGCTCTGATATCACTCTGTGGCGCCCGGATCGGGTGATACCGCTCGGATACCACCTCTGTGGGGTCCCCAACCGCCCGAAGCGCGGTTGATCGATCAGTGTCGGATAAGGGGAAACCATAACCAGAATATAAGACAAACCTATTTATTAACATAATATTGATAGGTTGTACAAAAAGGGGCAGAGTATTTGCCAATACATTCTATTTTTGAAACCAACAAAACACAGCAGCGGAAAAGATCTGGTCCGGTTACTAAATTCCTGGTCACTTTACCCGATCGTCTACCTTGTTCTCACAATCATTACCTGGAGAATGGAAAGAACAAACATGACAGAGAGGGTAAGTCACAAGACTTAGTGAGTAATATTTTAAGTCCGAGTGGTATCGCTCTGATATCACTCTATGGCGCCCGGATTGGGTGATACCGCTCGGATACCACCTCTGTGAGGTCCCCAACCGCCCGAAGCGCTGTTGATCGATCAGTGCCGGATAAGGGAAAACCATAACCAGAATATAAAACAACTTATTTATTATATAATATTGATAGGCTGTACAAAAAGGGGCAGAGTATTTGCCAATACATTCTATTTTTGAAATAAACGGAATACAGCAGCGGAAAAGGTCTGGTCCGGTTACTAAATGTCTGGTCACTCTACCCGATCGTCTACCCTGTTCTCGCAATCCTTACCTGGGGAATGGAAAGAACAAACATGACAGAGAGGGTAAGTCACAAGACTTAGTGAGTAATATTTTAAGACAAACGGGAAAACAAACACGGACACTAATTCGAAATAGAGTTCACTTCGGACAGGAAAACATAAAACACTTATCACGCAAACCAAATTCACGATCCTGGATTTTCAAAATTTTCACGAAACATATACCAACCATATAACTCCCCTGAATGGCGACGGAGGGCAACTTGACTACCTTATTACTCCTTCGAGGAGCGACCTCGCAGTCAGTCGGACGACATGCTTAAATCCATGTCGGCCCGGTACATAGAACGATATCGACCACCTGAGCTGGTGATACCGTTGGGGTGTCCAGGGATCTGTGGGTACAGGAGATATAGCCAAACCGTCGGTCCGTTCCGCCCGGCCAAACTATACCAGCTGTCCCTAGGCCCGATCAAAACAGTCAGAACAGAATGCCTGGATAGCCACACAGGCGTATCACGGGATGCCACGGAGGCATATCACAGTGTGCCGCAGAGGGCTTATCAGTCAGATTACCAGGATCGGATCAAACAGACAAAATATAACACATACAAAGGACCTTATGGTCATTTATTCACAGTTTCCAACAAGTGCCGAACTGGCGATCACAGGACTAAACACAATTGCAGAAGGCAAAACACGAGAACAATCACTGGTGCCGAGTGGCAGATGACAAGTTAAGGTCAAACGACAAGTGCCGGTTGACGATCACTAAATTCAAACAATTTCCGAAGGACGAGTACATAGGACAGACACAGGTGCCGAAAGACAGACAGTATCACTGAACAGACACAGAACACCACGTTCGGTTATTAAATCAAAAATCATTTTAGAGGTCAGAGTCAATCAGAGAATCAGTGGAATTGGTAAGGTCAACCGTTCTACAAGCCCTACAGTTAGGTCAAATATTATGACTAGGCGTAACTGAACAGAAAGCTTAACAATAACAGTATGGAGGCACGTGTATTCCCCAGGGTCTGATGCCGAATAATTGCTCACTTGGAATGAAAGATAAGTGAGGGTCCTCACCTTGGTTGGGTTGGTACGCTATGCAGCTTCGAAATCCTGATGCAGGGACAATACTACTTAACGTTTTACGCAAGAATAATTATAATTTCCCGTAAAATTCCCCCCAATAGCAATCAGAATAAGCAGTAACGATCAGAAAAATAATTTATTAATATCTAGTTATTTCTATTATTTCCAGATAACATTTCTTCGTATGAATCCTTAGAGAGACTGCAATCACACGTGACCTCATAATTTTCTAAACCAATAGAAGTTTCTCATAACTAAACAATAATCAGATTCAAACTACAATAATTTTTGAGCATTTACACAGTAGTACATCACTCGTATTAACTTAAACTATTTCAAATGGTCATACAAGTTCCTCCGTACTATCTAAACATAGTTACTATCTACTAGCATCTTGATTACTACTCTGCATCTTCCTCCTCCATCCGCTTAAGCTCCTCTAATACATTTCTTCGCAGCTAGTTCCACAACCCAACAAATTCACATCATCTTCAACAAATTTCAAGTGCATAACACCAATGCGCACAAGGACATAAAATACTTATTAACAAGCATGCAACATAGAACATTATAGATATGCTTAACCAACAAGATATGCATACCCGCGATATACCACTTAGTACACGCACTACCGGCAACGCATTAACCAACAACAGTCTGACCGACAGACAACAATTGACTCAGCAAGTGGATGCAACTTGCACCACACAGTAGCACCATACCAAACACGCACACAACATGTAGACTCAATATGAACAAGTTACTTTCCTAATCCTAGACGCGGCAGCACGAAACAGTTGAGCAGTATATACTACTCACTATACTGCTCTGCTAACACAATACACCGGCAAGGTGCACACAGCTTGACCCAAGTTCGAATTTCAGGAAACAAAATCAATCCTAATTCGAACACTCGGACACAGTGGACAAGAACTGTCATGACCAGGATACGCATGCACATATTCAAGTAGCACACATACACCATTACACACACACAGGACGTAGATAGCCGGTGACGTCCCTCTCGCCGACACGTGCCTAGCCACGCGGCACCGGCATTCCCGACCATCAACGCGTGTGCCTATTCTTCCCGTTTTTCGCCACGTGTCTTGGAGGGCATTTTCGTCTTCTCCCGTGGCGGCTTACTTAGCGGCGAAGGATGGTGGTTTAGCGAGATGAATTTGGCCGGAGGAGAAGAGGAGCAACAATGGCGGAAATGGATTGAACGGGGAAGAAAAAGAATTGGGGAAGAAGAAGGTGATTTTAAGGGTATATGGGTCATTTTGCAAGTATATAAACCTGGCTTCTTCTGGACTCCAAACGGCTCGTAAATAAATTCCGAAAAAATATGAAATCGATTCCCAGGCAATATTTAAGACGAACTAAAGCCGTTTAAAAATTAAAATAAATATTTTATTATTTTATTTTATTATTTTATTACTATAATATTGAATAATAATTTTAACACTTATGCGTAATGAACTGGCGAACACGACCTAACCACTAATATTCGAATTCAGTCTGCCTCAAATTAAAATATTTAAATAACCCGTATAGTTTAAATCGTACCTCAACCGGGTCCGATTAACCGAGTCGTCACAACCTCCCCCTCTTAGGAAATTGGTCCCCAAATTTCACTATCTAAATAGACTAGGATACAGTTTCCGCATTTCATCTCCTTTTCCCCAGGTCACTTCTTCGACTAGGTGATTTCTCCACAGAACCTTGACTAATGGAATTTGTTTGTTACAAAGTTCTTTGATTTTCGTATCCAGGATCAGTACAGGTTTCTCTTCATATGTCAGATTTTCCTCTAGATGAATATCATCGGATCTGATAATGTGAGTCGGGTCCGAAAGATATTTCTTCAGTTGCGACACATGAAAGACGTTGTGAATTCCAGGCAATTACAATTCGTAGGATACTGCTCCAACTCTTCGAACAATTGGAAACAGTCCGATATATCTTGGAGCAAGCTTCCCTCCTTTTCCGACTATACGAATTCCTTTCCTTGGTGAAACCTTAATGAATACTTGATCCTTGGTCGAAAATTCTAGATCCTTTCATCACTTATCTGTATAACTCTTTTGTCGATCATGGGCGATCTTGATCCTTTGCTTAATAAGTTGTACCTTGTCTATGGCTTCCTGTACCAACTCAGGTTTTACAGTTATGTGGGGTCCATTTGACGTTCCTCGCCATTCTTCAAGATCCCAGTTCAATGGCGATCGGCACTTCCGTCCATACAGTGCTTCATACGGAGCCATCTGTATTGTTGACTGATAACTATTGTTATATGCGAACTCAATCCAAGGCAAATGCTTAACCCAACTTCCCCCGAAATCAAGTACACATGAACGTAGCATATCTTCAAGAAAGTTTATAGTACGCTCGGATTGCCCATCCATCTGTGGATGCGAAGCCATACCGAAGTGTAGTCGAGTTTCGTTCTGGGTACTAACTCGATTACAACTTGATTTCCCTATCTTGAGGTAGTGAATCTAGCTCTTCTGGGAATACTTCGGGAAAATCCTTTACTATTTCTACTTTTTTTTCATCCCTAAGATCACATCAGGCTTACACATAGGAATCTCTATCAGGTTAGCCTGATATACCGTATTATTGATTCTATTGTCGCGGTTAATATGCATTAGGTTAGTAAGGTTAGTAACTATGTCTCCTGCCTAAAAGTTATAGGGTACTGTTTCAGCTTGTATAGGCAAACTTCTTGCAAATTGAACAGATATAAAGGAATGCGTTGCACCAGAATCATATAAAGCAATGTCACTTGACTGATTGATCATAATCGTACCTTCGAGCAATCGGTTGGTTCTGGTCCTTCAGCATCCAGGGCATATGCTCGAGCTAGGATGTTAGTCCTTTCCTGTGACCTTCCTTGACCTTGAGGTGGTCCAGTCATGTTGTGGGCATTGAGCAATACTGTGCTCCGAGCTACCACACCTAAAACATTTCCCAGTCTTTCTCCAACAGTTTTCCTCAGTGTGTCAAGTACGTGTACAATATTTACACTCCATCATCGTCTCAGGGCGTCGTCGAGAGTTAACATTACTCTCTTGTGGGCGAGGGTTTTCTCTGGGAATATAGCTTTCACCGGACGCTGGTTAGGGGACGAGGATTCTCAGGTCGATTCCTCTTGACCCGCTCTTCAAGCTTCCTGATTTCCTTAAATTCCGCTTCCACCTGCAAAATTTTCTCCACAACCTTGACATAACTTTCATGATTTACCGAAACCAAGGCCCGACGTAATTCCAATCTCAGGCCTTCCGCAAACTTGCGGATCTTCCGCTTCTCATCATCCCAGTAATGAGGAGCATATTGAATCAGGCGAGAAAACTCTGCTTCATATTCACTCACGTTCCGATTCCCTTGGATCAGTTCCAGAAATTCCTGTTTTTGGGCATTTCGTATCACCTCGGGCACAAATTTATCATTAAATTCTTGCACAAAATTCTTCCATGTCTGGGGGGGTGCCTTCTTGCTTCCATCTTTGGTTTACCAGTACCCACCAGTTTGTTGCAGCTTCCTCTAACCGGTAGGTAGCGTACTTAACCTTCTGTTCTTCGGTATAATTCAGGACCTCAGAAATCTTCTCCAGCCGGACAAGAAATTCCTCCGCTTTCTTATCATCGGTTTCTCCGAAGAACACCGGAGGATTAAACCTAAGAAAGCGTTCCAGTACTTGGTCGTCACTCTGTACGGCTGACGACTGAGCCGCAGCAGTCAGCGGCTATTGATTCTGCCACTGCTGAGTGAGAAAGGTCCAAAAGGATAGCATTTCCTGCATGCTTCCTCTAGTTTCGTTTCCTCCCGTTCCGGGAGCCTGAGGGGGGTACTTCTCTATTAGGTGAAGATAGTGGTGGTGAGTTAAATTCTTCACCCTGGACTTCCTGTTGCGGACTATCAGTTTCAGACATCGTGTTTGTCTGAAATGCGAGGAGGGCGTATGGTTCAGTTAACGACCAGTCAGAGATACGATAACATATTGAATACTTCATAAATAATAATAGACTATTCCTTAATGATACTCGAATCCTACGAAACACTCTTCACACAACCCGACCCCCCCAAAAGGTCTCACCTTAGGTATTGAAAACAAAAGATTAGGTATGGATTCTCATGTCCAACTGGGCTCTGATACCACTCTGTAGTGCCCCATCCGAGTGATACCGCTCTGATATCACTCTGTGGTGCCCCGGATCGGGTGATACCGCTCGGATACCACCTCTGTGGGGTCCCCAACCGTTGATCGATCAGTGTCATATTGATAGGTTGTACAAAAAGGGGCATAGTATTTGCCAATACATTCTATTTTTGAAACAAACGGAATACAACAGCGGAAAAGGTCTGGTCCGGTTACTAAATGCCTGGTCACTCTACCCGATAGTCTACCGTGTTCTCGCAATCCTTACCTGGGGAATGGAAAGAACAAACATGACAGAGAGGGTAAGTCACACGACTTAGTGAGTAATATTTTAAGACAAACGGGAAAACAAACACGGACACTAATTCGAAATAGAGTTCACTTCGGACAGGAAAACATAAACACTTATCACGCAAAACAGATTCCCGATCCTCGATTTTCAGAATTTTCACGAAACAGATACCAACCATATAACTTCCCTGAATGGCCACGGAGGGCAACTTGACTACCTTATTACTCCTTCGAGGAGCGACTTCGCAGTCAGTCGGACGACATGCTTAAGTCCATGTCGGTCCGGTACACATAACGATATCGACCACCTAAGCCGGTGATACCGTTGGGGCGTCCGGGGATCTGTGGGTACAGGAGATATAGCCAAACCGTCGGTCCGTTCCGCCCGGCCCAACTATACCAGCTGTCCCTGGGCCCGATCGAAACAGTCAGAACATAATCCCTGGATAGCCACACATGCGTATCACGGGATGCCACAGAGGCATATCACAGTGTGCCGCAGAGGGCTTATCAGTTAGATTGCCAGGATCGGATCAAACAGATAAAATATAACACGTACAAGGGACCTTATGGTCATTTATTCAAAGTTTTCAACAAGTGCCGAACTGGCGATCACAGGACTAAACAAAATTACAGAAGGGCAGAACACGAGAACAATCACTGGCGCCGAGTGGCATATGACATTGACCAATAATATTACCGAAAGGCGAACGATACAATTAAGTGTGGTGAACAACATGTATCGGAGGCAAACAAGGGTGTCAAATGGCGGATCAAGTTAAGGTCAAACAACAAGTGCTAGTTGACAATCACTACATTCAAACAATTTCCGGAGGACGGATACAGAGGACAGACACAGGTGCTGAAAGACAGACATTAACACTGAACAGACACAGAACACCACATTCGTTTATTACATCAAAAATCATTTTAGGGGTCAGAGTCGATCAGAGAGTCCGCGGAATATCGGTACAGTCAGACATTGTACAAGCCCTAAAGTTAGGTCAAATATTACGACTAGGCATAACTGAATAGAAAGCTTAACAATAATAAGATGAAGGCACGAAAATTCCCCAGGGGCTGATGCCGAATAGTTGCTCACTTGGAATGAAAGATAAGTGATGGTCCTCACCTTGGTTGGGCTGGTACGCTACGCAGCTTCGAAATTCTGATACAGGGGCAATACTACTTAACGTTTTACGCAAGAATAATTATAATTGTCCCGTAAAATTCCCCCCAATAGCAATCAGAATAAGTAGCAACAGTCAGAAAAATGATTCATTAATATCTAGTTAATTCTATTATTTCCAAATAACATTTCTTCATATGAATCCTTAGAAGGACTGCAATCATACGTGACCTCATAATTTTCTAAACTAACAGAAGTTCTTTATAACTAAACAATAATCAGATTCAGACTACAACAATTTGGAGCATTTACACAGTACATCACTCGAATTAACTTAAACTGTTTCAAATGGTCATCCTTATCGTATTTAAATGCTTATACAAGTTCCTCCGTATTTTCTAAACATAGTACTTCTTCCTAGTATCTTGATTACTACTCAGCATCTTCCTCCTTCATCAGCTTATTTCTCTAATACACTTCTCCGCAGCTAGCTTCGCAATCCAACCAATACACATCATTTCCAACAACTTCAATCGCATAACACCTATGTGCACAATGAATGATTAAAATGTTTATAACTAGGCAGGCTTACAAACTGAAACTCTAGCATACATGAATGATCAACAACATTACTCTAGTTATCCCTAGACTCGACGGAGATTGATATCAACAAAGCATATACGCAGACTCAGTCACATACACCGTATCCTTCCAACGCACAAGAATACGCAGGCAACATAAACTAGTATGAATAACAGTATAGACAGGCGTAACCATATGCAACAAGCATTTCTACGACACATATGACAAAAATACGGGCAGCATACCCGCGACACACAACTTAGCACACGCACTGTCGGCAAGGCAGTAACCAACAACAGACTAACCAACATATAGCAACTGACTCAACCAAGTAGACGCGGCAGCACGAAACAGTTGAGCAGTATATACTACTCACTGTACTGCTCTACTAACACAATACACCGGCAAGGCGCACACAGCTTGACCCAAGTTTGAATTTCAGGAAACAAAATCAATCCTAATTCAAACACTCGGACACAGTGGGCAAGAACTGTCATGACCAAGATACGCAGACAAATGTTCAAGTACCACACATACAAGCAGTACACATATACTATTATACGCACGCAGGCCGTAGATAGCAACCTATCCGAGTAACTACAAAATTACGCAGACTAAGCAGCATAACGAGACCGACATACAACAACTTAATTAAACTCAACAGGCTAAATAATTTAAACAACACAACGAGATCGACATACAACAACTAAATTAAACGCATCAGGCTAAATAGGTAAATAGCATAATGCAACAACACAACTTAATAATTAACTTTCTCACCCCAAAATTCGACTATAACCGAAAAGGAAGGGGGCACTAACCGGAGAGACTGAATAAACGAGTAGGCGGGGAATGGTGGCGATATGTAGCGAGGTAGAGAAAATTAATCACACTATTCCCGAAATTCGATTGTAATCGAAAAGGGAGAAGGCTACTAACCGAAATCGATCGCGTGGATGACATTGTCCGGTGAGTAGGCGCGGTGAAGGGGCGGCAATGAGAGTGAGGGCGAGAGGAAGAGAGAAAGAGGGAGCAAGACAGGGCTCGGTTTCTTTCCAATCGGAGGTGTGGTGGAGAAAAGGCGTAAGTACGGCTATTTATAGCCGGAGAAACGCCGACCAACCCCACGCCGCCTTCTCTAGTCTCGATGCGTGTCACGCGCCGTTCTTCAATTTTCCGCCACGCGTCGAGGGGTACTTTTGTCCATTCAGGCAGCGGCGGGGACGGTGGCTTCATGGAGAAGGGAGCCGCTAGTCGGTGCTTTATCTTCGCGGGGAAGCAACAATGGCAGACGGATTGGTTTCAACGGGGAAAGAGAGAATTTGGAGAAGAAGAAGGAATAATTTAGGGGTATATGGGTCATTTTACAAGTATATAAACCTGGCTTCTTCTGGACTCCAAATGGCTCGTAAATAAATTCCGAAAAAATATGAAATTGAATCCCGGGCGATATTTAAGACGAACTAAAGCCGTATAAAAATTAAAATAAATATTTTTATTTTATTATTTTTATTATTATTTTATTAATATCGAATAATAATTTTAATGCTTATTTGTAATCAACTGGCGAACACGACCTGACCACTAATATTCGAATTCAATCCGCCTCAAATTAATATATTTAAATAACCCGTACGGAATATAGTTTAAATCGTGCCTCAACCGGGTCCGATTAACCGGGTCGTCACAACCTCCCCCTCTTAGGAAATTTGGTCCACTGTCTAAATAGACTAGGGTACAGTTCCCGCATTTCATCCTCTTTTTCCCAGGCTGCTTCTTCGACTAGGTGATTTCTTCACAGAACTTTGACCAATGTAATCTGTTTGTTGCGAAGTTCTATGATTCTTGTATCCAAGATCTGCACAGGTTTCTCTTCTTATGTCAGATTTTCTTCTAACTGAATATCATCGGATCTGATAATGTGAGTCAGGTCCGGATGATACTTCTTCAGTTGCGACATATGAAAGACGTGTTTAAATTCCAGTCAGATTCGGAGGCAATTGCAACTCGCAGGCTACTGCTCCAACTCTCCGAACAATTGGAAACGGTCTGATATATCTTGGAGCAAGCTTTCCTCCTTTTCCGATTCTACGAATTCCTTCCCTTGGTGTAACCTTAAGGAATACTTGATCCTTGGTCGAAAATTCTAGATCCTTTTTTCGCTTATCCGCATAACTCTTTTGTCGATCCTGGGCGATCTTGATCCTTTGCTTATTAAGTTGTACCTTGTCTATGACTTCCTATACCAATTCAAGTTTTTCAGTTCTGTGGGTTCCTTCTGACGTTCCTCGCCATTTTTCAAGATGCCAGTTTAATGGCGATCGACACTTTCGTCCATACAGTGCTTCATACGGAGCCATCTTCGATCAATCGGTTGGTTCTGGTCCTTCAGCATCCAGGGCATATGCTCGAGCTCGGATGTTAGTCCTTTCCTGTGGCCTTCCCTGTGACCTTCCTTGACCTTGAGGTGGTCCAGTCATATTGTGGACATTGAGCAATACTGTGCTCCGAGCTACCACACCTAAAACATTTCCCAGTCTTTCTCCAATAGTTTTCCTCAGTGTGTCCAATACGTGTACAATATTTACACTCCATCCTTATCTCAGGGCATCGTCGAGAGTTAACATTACTCTCTTGTGGGCGAGGGTTTTCTCTGGCTTGCTCCGGGAATCTAGCTTTCACCGGACGCTGGTCAGGGGACGAGGAATTCTCAGGTCTATTCCTCTTGACCCGCTCCTCAAGCTTCCTGATTTCCTTAAATTCCACTTCCACCTGCAAAATTTTCTCCACAGCCTTGACATAACTTTCATGATTTACCGAAACCAAGGCCCGACGTAATTCCAATCTCAAGCCTTCCACAAACTTGCGGATCTTCCGCTTCTCATCATCCCAGTAATGGGGATCATATTGAATCAGGCGAGAATACTCTGTTTCATATTCACTCACGTTCCTATTCCCCTGGATCAGTTCCAGAAATTCTCGTTCTCAGGCATTTCGTACTACCTCGGGCACGCATTTATCATTAAATTCTTGCACAAAATTCTTCCACGTCTGGGGGGTGCCTTCTTGCTTCCATCTTAAATTTACCAGTACCCACCAATTTCTTGCAGCTTCCTCTAACTGGTAGGTAGCATATTTAACCTTCTGTTCTTCTCTAGTCGGGCAAGAAAGTCTTCCGCTTTCTTATCATCGGTTTCTCCGAAGAACACTGGAGGATTAAACCTAAGAAAGCGTTCCAGTACTTGATCGTCGCTCTGTACGGCTGATGACTGAGCCGTAGTTGTCAGCGGCTGTTGATTTTTCCACTGCTGAGTGAGAAAGGTCCAAAAGGATAGCATTTCCTGCATGCTTCCTCTGGTTTTGTTTCCTCCCGCTCTGGGAGCCTGTGGGGGTACTTCTCTATTAGGTGGAGATAGTGGCGGTGAGTTGAATTCTTCACCCTGGGCTTCCTGTGGCGGACTATTGGATTCTGACATCTTGTTTGTCTGAAATGCGGTGAGCCGTATAGCTCAGTTAACGACCAATCAGAGATACGATAACATATTGAATACTACATAATAATCGACTATTCCTTAATAATACTCGCATTCTACAAAACACTTGTGACGCCCCGAGATCAGGGTTCAGATGGCAGGACATGTATTCAAAATGAAATATAGATTTTATTACAAATTTTTTCAAAAGTATCAGAGTGCGATTGGTACAATACAAAACATAGATTTTATCCGAGCGTAGCAGCCTTAACATAAA
>JAYMSP010004994.1:0-14746 GCA_036897095.1 Plantago elongata
TTGTGTGAACATCTGTTGATTGCAATTACTTGATCCGGGCATTGTGTATTATGAAATTCACCCTTGAACTTTGTACCTTAAAAAGGAGTTAGTTGGACGTCCAAGAAGCACCATTTTGCTGACGAGGCTGACCTTTAGAAGCTACTAGTCTCTTTGTACAGTAAGACTTTGTATTTTGGCCTGTATAATATTAACATGTAGTTGAGGTTTGGATATGTTTTACTCTTGAATTGTAGATATGCTGATACCAGTAGCCACTCGCCTGTATATTGTTTTGTAATGATTTCGCTGAAACTCTAATGTAAATTTTATTTGAAAAATCATACTAGCCCGTGTGGTTGGCTTTTCACATTGTGTGGTTTGTCTGTATGACTTATAAGTGGATAAAGCTTCGTGTGGGCGGGGGAATGTTCACACGGCCGGTCACGCCAATGGGCGGAGTGGATTATATGTTATTAAATGAATATTAAATGTAGTGGGACCCACAGTGTGGTCTCGGGGCGTGACAAAAACAATACATATATATAATAAACAATAAAATAGAAGCAAAAGTGTCAAGGAAACCCCCTTACCTCAAGGTCAATACGAATTCAAGCATAACCAATCACAAAAGCTCCTAATTGCAACTCGAATCCTCCAAGCCATATTAACCCACAAATCATCCAAAACACCACTTGCAAACTCCACAAAGCATCTACTACGATTTTAATGGGTCAAAAAGGGTAAAATACGGTCATAAGGGCAAAACAGTAATTTATAGATCTAGGAAAATAGGTTTTAAAAAGGCTAGAAGGGTATAATTATGGTTTCTTAACATCCAGGGTAATTCAATAATTTTCTGGGCTGGAAGGGTATAGTTGTGTTCACAAATGTTAGCTAATTGAAGCTTGTAGCCGCTGTTTAATAATTAATTTGCAACTCAGCCCCTAGCAACTTCAAATTCTCAAAAGCAGGAGTCTATACTTTCAAAAACCTCAATTAAGTCCTTGCGAATTCGAAAACATTCCAAAGTCCATGAAATTGCACCAAACTCCTCCAAATTCAAGCAAAGGTAACACCAATCGATTCCCTATCAATCCCTCCATTCAAAACGATCAAGAACAGATCCAAAACATCATGATTCAGTCCAATCAAATGGCAATTTCTTATTTCTGTTTCGCGATTAAAACCCTCAATCTAGTTCGATTCCGGTTCCAAACTCATTGTGGATGAGCACGGTGATGTGAGGCAGGTCAATGGGGTCAAGGTGGGTCGAAGGATGGTGGTGTGTTGGTTGATTGAAAGCTACTGCGACTTGAGGCAAAAGTAAGAAGAAGCAGGAAGAAGAAAATAACAAAGTAAAACCTAATTAGCTTTTTAACCAAGTTCAACTTGGACCTTCCTACTCAGGCTGCCCAAAATCAAACCAATAACAATATCCTACTTCACTTCGATTTATTGATCCATAAAACAATCATGAACAAATCCCGGCATCAACTCAAGTCCAAAATTTCTCGTCTTCAAATAAAAATTAAACGGACGATCCAAAAATTAAATTTCGGGGTTTTACATTCCCTCCTGAAGCTACGATTTTAATTAGGGTTTAGGGTTTAGGACAGGTCCCGGGACTACCGTCATGGACACGTCCTAAACTCTAGCCCCTAATTAAGCGTTTGTCGAGCATACAATGTTAGTTTAAAATCTAGTATGGTAGTTTCACTATGAATAGTGTTAGTTTTAGGTCCATTCAAGTAGTTTCAAAAACTCAAAAGTTAGTTTCATGTTCATCAATTTTAGTTTTATGTTCGATAAAGTTAGTTTCAGGTTCATTAAGATAGTTTCAGGACTCGAAGTTAGTTTCATATTTATTAATGTTAGTTTCAACAACTAAAAATGCTGGTTTCAGGTTCCATCACTGAACACATATTAGTTTAATTAGTTTCGTGTGAATTGAAGTTAGTTTCAGGTGCCTTTATACTAGTTTCAAGATTTTTTTATTAGTTTCAGAACCACAAACTAATTCCACGTTCACAAATCCTGGTTTCACGTTCACAAAAGCTGCTTCAAAACCATAACAATTCTAAAACTAATTAAGTCAAAATCAATGAAACTAGTACGAACATGTTTGAAACTAACTGTTATGTTTGTGAAACTAATTTTTATACTCCTGAAACTAGTTTGACTTGGTACGAAACTAGGGAAACCAACATTTATGCTCCTGAAACTAGCCTGAAACTAGTTTGACTTGGTATGAAACTAGGAAAATCAACATTTATGCTCCTGAAACTAGCATGAATTACTTTAAAACTAGTGAAACTAATATTTATGCCCATGAAACTAATGTTTTATGAAGCTAATATTCCTGAAACTAATACAAACATATTTAAATATTAACTAACTTTTTATACAATAAAATTAACCTTTTGAAACTAGCAAACACAAAATCAACAAAGATGGGCATGAAACTAATCAAAATTTACCTGCAACTTATATTCTAGGAAATTAGTGCCTTTCTTTTCTCATATTTAGGCTACAAGTTGATGACGGTTGTTGCTAATTTCTACAGTAATTATCTACACAAAATCCATTAAAAAAAGATCTAATTTCGAGTAACACCGTGTTGTCCAGGCCTTTCCTTATTCTCCACATCCCAGATTCTACTATTCCTCTTCTTCCACATCGACAAATTGAATCTGAACAAGTTTTTTAAAATTCATGTCGAAAACGAGAAGAAAATGGTGAAAATATCAAAGAGAGATGAGGAAGAAAGTTTGTTGGAGGAAGAAGCAAGTAGAAATCGAGTGAAATATTAAAAGAAGAGAGAAACAAACGTAGTACTAGTGTTGGAGAAAGAAGCATGTTGAGCCTGGAAGAAGGTACGAGAGTACAATAGAAAAATAAAAAAGGAATTAGGGCACATAAAATTAAAATGAACTTATTTGTAATGATTTTAGTGATCATGTTTTATATATAAGTTCACCAATGTAAGATGATATGTTTTTATACTTATCTATTTAGTTTTATATTGCATATCTTCTTTCAATTTGATAAATTGATTGATTGTTCATGCTTGATTTTCCTTTCCTTCAATCTTATGTATACAGTATTCATGTGGGAATAAATTTACATGCATCCTTCTACAATGTCATTAATTAGCTAATTCATATATGAATGCAGTAGTGAAGTAAATGTTTTGTATGTTATGGTTTGTTGCTATGGATTAGCTTCACACAGGAGTTAACTTAGATAAAACATCTTCGTAATAACTTGTAAAATTCAATTTGCTAATAAAAAAATCTTCTAATCGTTTGTTCAAGGATTATCTGTCTAATAATAAGATAATTTCGGTAAGCTTTAGTTTCGTAAATGAATTGTGTTATTATTGATATCCTAACTGTGACAACGTGTGAATCACCATAATGGTGAGTAGATTCCCGTAAATATATTTATCTTGAGCTTAACTAGTGTGTTCATACCTTCCATTAAATGTAAATGTGCTAGATTTTCTACTTTTGGTTAGCTAGAAGAAGTAGCACAAATATTCCTGATCTTATTTCTTCCACAAACTTGTTTATTTGTACTCCATAGCTTGCCAATTGCTTAATTAGTTCCTCGAAAGAATTATCACGTGGTTTAATTGTGTCTGTTTACAACACTACTTTACCGCTAATGTTTATAATTACGTAATAATTTGTGCATATCAAATACTAAACATTGTATTAAAAAAATAACACAACAACGTTCCAACATAAACTCAAAATTAGATTCTCTTACAACCGAAAGGTATTTGTGCATGTGATTCATACACCACAGCTCATTATTATGGGGCTGATTGAAGTAGCATTTAAATGCCCGTTTGAATGTTACACGGAAATTTTGTATTTGTTATGGTATTTAAATGTCGAAGATCGAAATGCCTCTACAGTAGCAACATTTTTCTCTACCTATAAAATAAACCTATAATACTCTATCCAATTACAATTCTATACCAAACACAATTTTAACAATCCCACTACAATTCCGATCAATATTCATTCAGGCATTTAAATCGGAGCATTTAAGTCGCATGCCAATCAGCTCCTAAGAGGTTGCCAAAAGCAGCATCAGATTAGAAAAATAATATTCAGACAACCAACTCAACCATCTAAACTTTTAAATAAACAATTAATTTCTCTTATACATATTTCTAACTTTCCAAGTAACCCAACCACAACAAACAAATTGTAGTTTATTCATAACCCCAACCAATACAACAAATTCAATACAATATTATTATCATAAAATAATTATATAGATAATTAAATATAATAATCATATATAATATTAAAAAAATTTAATGTAGATAAAAAATTAAAATACAAGGTGATGTAACAATTTAAAACTACAATACTGAAATACACGAAAAATAATTACAATGCTTCAAATTAATTTTAAAATAAATAATTTTGCTTAAGGATAGAATAATTGAAAAATTAAATATTCAATCCTTATCATTAAAATGCTCGCATACGTGTTCAATTAAGTCGTTCTAAAATTTCTTGTGACCTTCTCTACTACGACTGTTAGTCGTATATTGGGTAATAATATTTGTTTCATAACCAGAAAATGCTTGAGAGTTTGTGTATTTTCATAAAGAGGATAATAGTGTGGGTAAAATCGGTCATTTGGATCTATCGGAAACCGAAAATGGTGTGTTTGAGATATGAAGTAGTTAATAGAATGGATTTTTCAAGTGTATGAAACTATACTGATATGAATCTCTATTTAAAGAGAATTTTATTTTATTAATTTTGATATATTTTTTATTTTTTTGAAAGGATAATAAAAAATTATTAAAAGAAAACTATAAAATCAAAACAAATGAGGACCAATACTCCCTATCCATTTGCATTGACCAACCAATTGTTCGTTAGTTGCTCATTCGGCCCCAAACACAATACAATTTTATTTATTTTTTTAAACATTTCTCCCGTGAATCCCACCCATCAAGGTTGGCAAACAAGTGCCGATAATTTCAGCCTTACATGACCAATGACTTTGCTATTCATATGGGTCGAAATCGAATCCTATTTAATTAATGTTTCACAGATTAACATGATATATTCATCTCCGTCAACAAGTGTGGTTTGTTGAGGCAGAGCCTAGAGGGGGTATAATTAAGCGTTTTCCTCACCCACCGAAAAAACTCCCACATAGTATAAAGTTTGACCCCCAAATTCAAATTCGTGCTCCTTGCTTCAGTCAAATAATTTACATTGAGGCTGTTGATGTTTATCTTTTCATTCATGTTCATAGAAGTGGAAATGTTTAGCATAACTTTTTTAGCCAAATAAAACAAGAAAAGGGCAGAATTTATCTCAGTAGAAGTTTTATTTCCATCATTAGCAAGCCTTAGCTAGATACTGTTCCTCAATTCACTATATAGATCTAATTACGGGCAAATCTGCTCCAACAACTTATTAGAGTATGCGACGCCTAATACAGTAGCTCCATCTTCATTACACAAACCCATTGATATATGGAGCCAACACGCATCTTCTGCCCGCTGTTGTAGAAACAAGATATAGTTATGCACGAACATTGAATATATAATTGCTCCAAGACTCCAATGCAGCACTATCAGATACTATGATCAGGAGCATGATGCCCAAAACTACAGTAATGGTGTCTGGTGAACGCTCACATATAAGCTTCAAACAGCCAACTCACTGATAAGCTTTCTTCCCAATTTGCTTCACTAATGTAGAATTTCCAGTTCGCTGCACAAGTCAGCTTAATATCAGGAATACTACAGTTATATGAATCTTCATAAAACAAAATGCCTGAAGTATCAAATATGCATGTGCATGTGAACAGAAAAGAAAGAACCAAATTCATGTTGAAAATTTTCTTCTTTTCATCTCACGCCAGGTTAAAATAGTAAGGTGACAAAGTGCTCACAAAGGTTAACTTGGACATAAACTGAAATACAGAAAAGGATAATAAGGAGTATAAATTAGGTTGGTGCATATGTGAACCTTGCTGCAAGGACAAGGAAAACAGTGACCTTCGGGTGGCTATAAATTATAATGCATATTCTTGGGTAAAATGCAGCACCATATTTGGGTAAACTGACGAGAGATTTATATATTAGTCAGCTTATCAGTTCTTCATAGAGCTAGCGCATAACAGTAATAAGCTGGAGAAGATATTTCACTATAATGCAAGATTATGCTGAATACAAACCTTGAGGCACTGATTATTTTCGGTATCGCAAATTGGATAATCATGCGGACAACAATGCAGATGGTCCTTGCAACAAGTTGCAGACACTGCTTCACAACATTTCCAGCTTAAGCATATCCCAAGGAAACGGCTAGCACAACAACAGGTTTCACCGCTAGAGCAAGAAGTGAAAATACTGCATTTTACAGGATCAGGGGAAGGCGAGGGTGGAGGATTTGGGCTTGTCTTAACAGGATATGATGCGAGTGTGTTGATCCCACAGAGCCCTTCTGCTTTCCCACTATTTCGTTGCATGTGCATATAGCCATCGATTCCCCAGCTCTTGCCCCATGAGTTCTTAATGATCCAGTAATCCTTTCCATCTGTAGAATCATATCCGACGATTAGTACCGCGTGATCCAAAGTGGTTGGACAGGGTCCTGTAAACACACCCTGCATTTTGAAAAAAAAAAAGCCTCATTTAGGGATATAGAAAGCTTTTAAGATAAACCGTCAAGTATACCTCAAACGAATAAAAACACTGACCCCTGAGTATAACTGAAATGCTGTGCCACTACCACATATACCAACACTGATAGGTTGAGTTGCCACAGCTTGTAGTAGCTTCTTTTCGTTTTTCGGAGGTACATCAGTATAACTATCTATTGTTACAACATGTCTTTTTAGCTGCAAAATAGATAATTTTGAGGACAATTGTAAACAGAAAACTCGAGAGCATGAAGAAAAACAAGCTAATTGGATTTCCAAAAACAGATGAAAAGTAGGTATTTAGTTGAAAAATAAATTACTTTGTTTTTGTTGCAGGTTCCATCACGAGCTTGATATGGGTAATCTTTCTCCGTGTCGAGCCCTTTATTCTTGATGACAAACTCATATGCATAATCCATAAGGCCACCCCCACAGCCCTCATTGAATGATTTGTCACAATCAATTAGCTCTTGTTCAGAGAGACTCACAAGAGATCCTGTCACTATCTGGTTAATGCCTTCAATTGCACCCGTAGCTGAGAATGACCAGCATGCACCTTCAAAATAATGTAAACTACATTATTTTCAAGATTTATATCTTTGACATACACAATACCTTTGCTTTGAGAAGATACACCGATGCAGATAGCCAACAAAGATAGGCTTAATGCAAATACAGCTGGAGGAGTGTCTATCAATTAGACCCAACATATGCTTCATACAAGACATGGCCTATTTGTCAAGCTTCCAAAATGCCCACCATCCAATGGTGGCTTACACAAGGCAAAGAATACTACCAACTTTCTGAAACCATTTTCTAGAGGTATTGAAAAGAACGTTTCAGTTAACTACGTGCAAGAACTTAACTTCCCTGTACTCCGGTCACTATGAAGTAAATTTCTAATATTCTGTTTCCCAAACTAGCAGCTGCATATCTCATATACTAGAATTAATTTCTGGGGATCAAGAATGTATCTGATGCTACTCTTCAGGATCTTATTCAAGCTAAAATGTCTAAACAATGTCATTTTACAAACTAGAGAATGAGTATGGAGTGCATATTGGTTTACAGTATCAACAGATCCTGCATAAAATAGTGAAAAGATTGAAAATCTTGCCCCTCAGATTACTGCGTACGTACAAAACATGATGAATGCACACTATGAAGATCGGACACAGGAGTTGTCAAAACAATAATGATCCTCTGTTCATGCTCGTTATAAATCTAAGGCATACAAGATTAAAAAAAAAAAAAAAAGGTCTGAATAGAAAATCATCTGGTCACATTCATAATTTGTAATTTTAGTCCACTTCTCTAACTAAAAGGAGGTCAGATACAGTTCAATGAAAGATGATACGATTCTTAATCACATCAAGCTTGAAAAGGCATCAAATATATGTAAATCAAAACTTAGCTTCAAGCCCCCTAAAGCGTAATAACCAACAAAACTAAGAGCAGAACAGTAAAATCTATAAAGATAATAGAAAGCAATACAACTTTCCCAGAACGCAACCAAATAGAACCGAACAACATTAAGTAAATGCACGGCGTAAAAACAAGTGAGGGTCATTGCATAGACATCAGTAATAATTGACATTCCCAACAAATTTTCATCCAGGAGTTGTAATGTAAGGTACAACGTTTTCAAACTTGTCCACAAACTTGTCCACCAAAATGAGCTGTTTTTCACCTCCAACACTTCATACCACATTCCGCTAAACACTAACAGATTAGTTCGAAACTCACACTATCCTGCACTCCATGTATCAAACAGCAAAACAAATAGTAATTTCGATAACGTATAATCCACTTGAAACATCTTTCTCTACTTTATAAGCTGTCTAATACATTTCTGAAACAGCAAAATGAGCCGTTTTTCACTGCCAGTGTAACATCTACTACCATCATAGTCTAATGAAACAAGCAACCATTCATATATGAATACATGATAGCTCACACACAATCAAGAACTTAAGTCAAAATCAAAAACCAAGAAAAAAAGATGCATCCACATACCACAACTACCCTGATTCTTAACCTCAGTAACAGCTCCTTTTTTCCTCCAATCCAACGAAGCCGGAACATCCGACTCCTTAACAAGACCATACCCTTGAAAACCCGAACTCGACCCAGTATTCAATCTGATAACAGAATCAGTATCAGAAGGCGAAAGGCCTAAATACTTGGCCTTAAATTCATGGTTAGTGAGATCAGCAAAGGTATTGAGAGAGAGCGTGTAGGAATAATCAGGATTGTTATTATGCTGAACAACATATTCATAGTTCTCCTGGAACACTTGAAGCCTTTGCTGTCTTTCTTGATCAGAAATGTATGTTCTTCCATGTTCTTGGCACCAAGTGTCGAAAAGATGAGAGATGGATAGTGAAGATTTAGATGTGAGTAGTGGTGAAAGGAGGAGTAGAATGAGAAATGGGGATGACCAGTTCATTGTAGAGGAGATTGGTGAGTTGAGTTTGTTTTCTTGATTCTTGGTAGGTAATTGGACCTGGAAATGGGCTTTCTTTTCCTCTATTGGTCGTTGGATGGGCATTTTTTCCCCATTTTAGTACACTAATTTAACACTGGTAAATTTTAATATAACAGTTCAATAATGATGACATTTTGATACTTTTAATTAATTTATCGATCAAATTGTGGTAATTTTCCTGCCTATTTCACTGTAATTTTGTATAAACAAATAAAATTTAAAATAAAAAGAACACGTGGCACGATTATGTTGGTTCTGAGTTGTATTTTGAATTTTAATTTGAAAATTATTTTAAAATTATCTAAAAATCATAAAAATTATTATAAATTATTTTCAAACATACAAAAATAAAATTTTAAATTTAAATAAATTAAAAGAACAAAGAAACCTGGACACGTGTTGGATCGAGACTCATCCAATGGTAACAAAAAAAGGGGCAAATTTGTTAATTGGGTTAATATATACCCGATTCTCCCTAAACTGAGATGAACCCTTGCCTACCCAAATCGAATTCAACAAAATTGAACACAACTGCGGGCAAAGAGAGGCCAACAATGGTGACATAATGGACTAGCGCGTCATCCTCGTCAATCGAAATGAGTGGGGAGTCCATCTCCGACTTCATCGAGTGGTGCGAGTGTACTCCTCGTAGAGAGGCTTGCCATGGGGTTTCGTGGAGGTCATATCTTGGACGTCGTTTCTGGGGGTGTACATTGTACAAGGTAATTGTTGTAGTTATTGTTAAATGTTGTTTTCGTAGAAATTCTGAATTCGAATTGGGCTATGTTTTTCTGATTTGAAGGAATTTGTTGAATTTAATTTGCAGAAGGAATTGTGGGTGCAGGCTGCAACTATTTCCGATGGGTCGGCGATCCTCTACCCGAGCACGTTGTTCGTATTATACGTGGCTTGCTAAATCGTAAAATATTTGCGGAACAACGTGTTGAGGAATTGGATTTAAAGGTGAAGGAGATGTCGACTACCATTGACAGTTTGTTGGACATGAAGTCGAAGTTGGTTGAGCAGAGAAGGGAGAAACTCACACCTGGACAGAAGTAAAGAGTGGTTACAGAAAATCACATTTTGAAGAAGAGATTGGCTAAACTGGAGACTGTTTGTTGACTGTGTTTGGGATATTGTATCTTGTAATTGGCATGATGGTGGCATTGTTTTTATTTGGAAAGTAGTTGAAGTATTTAGTGATCGATGGTTGGTAGTATTCTAGTCTATCTGGGAGTATCACGTAGTAGTAATGTTGTAGTAGTATAACTGGTTCGGTTTGACTTGATTGTAACGTTTTGCGGCTTAATATTAATCAGACACCCAGTTTAGCACATCTCTTTTGTTCATGATTTATAATACAGTTCATGTAATGTAAAAGATGAAATGGGCATGACCTGTTTGGATTTTGAGCAACAAAACGGACATGACCTGTTTGTATTTTGAGCCAAAAAATGGACATGACATGTTTGTATTTTGTGTGTCCAAATACCTGTAATATGAAAGAACAAAAAGCAGCAAAGACAACACTTTTCATAGACAAAATGGATTGTATAAACCAGCCACAATCAACCAACCAAAGTAGAACAATAATTATCCAAAAGTGACATTACAAGACCAAGTGATATACACAATGAAACAGACAGTATACAAAACTCTCAATAGTTTTCATTACAACATATTGCAATAATGAAATACCTACTCAAGTAGAAACTAATTGGAACTATCCTTGGACTTTTTCATCTTCATGATTTTTGCAGCCTCCAACAGTTTCTCCCTTTTGCTGGTTTTAGTTGGTGGTTTCCTCATGTGGACTGTGGAGCCATCAATCTTCAATTTTTTTTGTGAAGTTGGCAGTTGCACCACAATCTTCCATTTGCTCCCACATTGTTGGAGCTTTTCTGATTGAAGAAGAACCTTCACCACCTTGAGGATTACTAGTCAGCTTCTTAACCATATTTACCAAGCTAGGGTTCACCTTGTTATAACCTTGAGGATGAAAGTCAGAAAAGGCACATAAGCAACATGTGAAGGCAAGTAAAGGCACAAATATGCACATAAGCAACATTTGAGGATGAAAGTCACAAAAAAGACTGATTTTATGGCACCTGTGAAGGCAAATAAAGGCAAAAGGTCAGTTTTGGAATAATGTTACCAAAAAGGACAAATATGCCCTTTCTAAGCTGCAACAGTTATAAACTGTCACAAATAAGCATAAACAAATAGTAAGTGTTACAAAGAAACACTTAAACTATCACAAATCAATGGTAGTAAATGTAGTGGAATAATACTCCATCTCTTAAATATAGTATTACATATTACATTTCTTATATTACAACAAGTGAGAATAATTAGGAACTAGAGTTAATGTTAATTAAGTAACATATAAACTTATTTACATAACAAATTAATTCAAATAAAAAGGTCAATAGATAGAAAATATAAAGGATGGAGATCAAGTTAATACATTAGGTTTCAACCGTTTTGGTTTCTTCACTTCCTTGATGGGTGCCTTGGCCTTTTTCTGTTATTTGTTTCCTGCAAATTAAATGTAAGTTCCAATTAGGTTTAAATGCATAATTACTGAGAATTTATCTCTACAAGTGAAAATCATACCCTGGCTATATGCTATTTCTCTTGTCTTCTTCAAGCTTCAAAGGGCAAGATACAATATTGTGGTACATTTCACCACAGAAACTGCACTTGGCTGTGATTTGCTCCTTCTTCAACTTGTATTTGTTGTGTTTTGATATGGTTGGCCCTCCACCTCATCTACATTTCCTCTTTCTCTTCAAGGCAGGTTCATCAAAATCTCTCCTTCTCAATGTAGAAGGTCTGCCCCTACTTCTTGGTTCACCTGGTGGCAAATGTAGTGGGAGATTCATGTTCACCCACTCATGTCTAACCATTAATTGGTACAATTACAGGCTCATATGCTTGTTTGTATTTGGAGACATAGTAGGCTGGGTCAACAAATTGCTCCAATTCCCATCCATTTTCAGATATGCAAGCAAGGGCATGTGAGTATGGGATCCCTGAGATGTCCCATTTCCTACATCCACAACTCCTCTTCTCCAAATCAACAATGTATTTATCTCCATTTTTGCAACCTTCCACACCTGCCTACCAGCTTTCTAAGGGACCAATCCTATAGTATGGCTCATGTGATCATCTATAATATGCATAATCTTGGGGCATAGGATATTTCTCCACCTTTCAGCACAAACATCTCTATTCTTCCTCATCCTTATCATCACATATTCCATCACCCAGTCTAATATACACACAATCCCCAACTCCCTACCATCTAGTATGCAACTATTAAAATCCTCACACCCGTTGTTAAGAAGCATATCACATTTGGTGTCAGTGTCAAAATAAGCCCTACGCCATGCAGTAGGATCTCTTGCTTCTAACCACTTCACTACACCCTCATCCAACTTAGACATTTCAGCTTTACACCTCTCAAACTGAGGTTCAGTTGTAGCCCTAGCCATGTCCCTTAATGCAACTTTAAAAGCATTCCCAGTAAAACCTTTAATGGTACAAGTAAAACTGGAATGAATATATGATCTATGTAACTGTAAGAGCCGCGAATTATGTACGTATCATAAATTAATTTAATATTAATATTATTATTTCGATCAGGAGAACGACCCCTGACTTAACACGGGCGAAAATGTTGACCGTTAATATTGGGTCGAATTTAGAAATTAAACGCCGATCGAAATCGCCAGATATTATTAATAAATAATAGAATAATAATAAAAATAATAAAATAGAAATATTTATTTTAATTTTTATATGGCTTTAGTTCGTCTTAACTATCGCCCGGGAATCGATTTCACATTTTTTCGAAATTTATTTACGAGCCGTTTGGAGTCCTGGAAAAGCCAGGTTTATATAATGGTAAAATACTCAGTATACCCCCACTTATCTTCTCCTTTTCCCCAATTCTCTTCCCTTCCCGTTCAAATTGAGCAGCCCCTCCAATGTCATTTCTTCCGCTCCCAAGTCGGCTCCCAGAAACCGCCATCGCCGCCCCCCAAAATGACGGAATTGCCCGCCCCTCTTTCACACATGTCGGACGCGTGGCGGAGGAGATCCATCGCGTGGCGGACGGTTGGAAATAGCGCCCGCATGAGGGACATTTGTCGATCGAACAACGAGCCACGACGGGCGAAAACAACCGGCCTCCGCCTATATATAGCCGGCTCCGTCGCCTCTCTTCAACCGCACCACCCAACGGAAGAAACCAAGTTGTAGCCTTTGCCCAGCTCAATCTCTTCTCTCTCGCCTCAATTTCATTCCCGTAGCCCCTCTTCACCACGCCTCCAGCCGCCATCCGCGCCGCCTCCCCGCCGGACTTGTGTCGTCAATCGCGATCAGCTTCCGGAGTAACGGAGTTGCATAATTTGCGAGATATCCAAGGTGAGTGATGACTGGCTTTCGGCATCAGGCTCTGGGAAAAGTTAAAATGTCACATTTCATCGCCTTAAAATTCCAGTACCTATTTCAGCTTACTTATCTATATGCTTAATACTACTTCGACTATGCGACGATACCCTGACTAACCCGACACGATTACTAATTGCGAGTATTTGATTAGCATTGAATCTGTCCGAACTGAATTCTGATTGTAGCTTGATTCTGACTTGATATTCTGCTATTCCAGTTATCTTGTAATATTGCATCCTGATTGTGTCCTGTTATTCCACATGAACTGCATTGCACGAAAAATGATTTTGAAAGCAACCACACACTATTTGTTCTTCTGAAAAATTGGGAAACCGTCCTGGTCGACATTGTCGACATACTTGTTTTAGATACTGGGTTATGCAATCTGCAGCGCTATTTTTCGGGCTCATGTTTACGTGTTAGACTATTCAAACGGTCCTATTTATGTGTTGCGGTGGGTCGCTGCCCATCATTTATGCAGCTCCCTGGAGATCGCTACTCCACCCGGTTATTTGACCAATACCTGATCAGTTTGGTCTAGCCCAAGACAGCTACTGTTTAGTACTGTAAATTTGGCACCTTTCATGTACTAAGATCGTGAGTGCGTGTTTACGATTTTCCCCATTTCTATAAAAGTGCCTGATGAGCGTGTTGTAGGACTGCTTATTTTATACGTATCCGCAAATCCGGTCCGTTATCCGCGAAAACGGATGGATACGGATCGATCCGTTAAAAAACGGACCGGATCGCGGATGGAGTTTTTCTTCATCCGTTTTGAACGGATAAATCCGCCGGATATCCGCAGATATCCGTTAGATAAGGGGTATTTTTGTTATTTTACATTTAACCCTAATTCTCTACTCCATATCTCCAGCAGGCAGCAGCCGTTTTCTTTCATTCCTTCTCACGTCTTCTTCCTTCTCCAAATCTCCAGTCCGTCCGTCTTCATCCTTCTCCCTCCGTCCGTCCGTCTTCTCCCTACGTCTTCTTCCTTTCTCCCTCCGTCCGTCTTCTTCCTTCTCCCTCCGTCTTCTTCCTTCTCCCTCCGTCTTCTTCTTCCTAGCTCAGCTACAACATGGCCGTCGGAAAGATTACCACCGCGCCGCGTAAGAAAGGAGGTAAGAAGAA
>JAYMSP010004995.1:0-14745 GCA_036897095.1 Plantago elongata
TTCTCTTGAATGTTCTTCTCTCCTTTTTGTCACCCGTCTTAAGCTTGTTAAAAGCAGGACAATCACGTTTGAAGTAACCGGGTTTCTGACAAAAGAAGCATATATCATTCCCAACATCAGCAACTTCAGTACTAACAGCTGTCTGAGCAGGGTTGTTCAGACAGTTGTTCATTTGGATGTACTTGTACTGATGATAATTTGGGCCGAGATGCTTCTTCAGTTTCTCTTTTACTTTTCTCATTTCTATTTCTTGAGTAGCATATTTCTTCATATGTCTCACTGCAAGAGCATATTCTTCAGACACTACCTTAGTATCCTTCTTTTCAGAAGTACCTTGGGTAACTAGAGCAACACTATGCAACTTTTGAGCTGCAGCCAAACCATGTTGGGTTGTCTCATAGTTTACAGTGGCTAAATGTAAAAAGAGTTCCATTGGAGTGATTTGAGGCATTCCTGGATTGAAATAGAAATATTGTGTATGCTCCCAATTTTGGTTCAAACTTCTGATAATGGTTTTCACTTTCTTAGAATTTGAATATCTGTCACTTTTTCCAAGTGCAGCCATATCACTCATGAGAGTAGTAAACCGAAAATCAAGTTCTTCCAAAGTTTTAGAGGGACACTGTTTAAAGTTTTGGAATTTTAACTTCAATACTTCGAACTTGTTTTCCTTGGTTTTCTCAATACCGGCACAAATGTCTTCTATCAATTGTCAGACTACTTTCGTTGTCTTTGCACACCACAGTTTGCACTGTATGTGCTCAGGTGTCGATCGAATGATGATATTACTAACTTGACCATCCAACATGTGTCTCTTGGCATCTTTCGATGTCCAGAGTTGACGAGGTTTGTCTTCATACTCAACTTGTCCAGCAGCAACACGATCACCATTGCTAGTAGAAGTGTCACTAACTTCAACGTCAGTGTTTCTGTGAACGTCAGATACTTCAATCACCAAGTACTTCATGTACTCAAGATAACCTCGGAGTTTTTCCTTGATTTCCCAAACCAAGTACTTCCTATACTCCAAGCCTTGATGGTGTTGGTTATATGATTGTGGTCAGGCTACTCTTAAATAACTTTTCAGCTATTATAACAGAGAGCTGGAGAAGATATCACAACTTAATATACTTGTTCATTATATGGTAGGATTCTCCATTCTGACCTAAGTGTTGATATTTGTTATGGAGAATGAACTTCAGAAAGGGTATCTGAGTGTTAAACTCTTTCACAGATAATCAAGCTCCTGTTAAGGTTCAGGACACTTAGAACAACTAGTAATTCTTCGAGCTGTATGGTCGCAACTGTAGGCTTGGAGAATGGTAGTATGAATTCTTGAGAGAATACTTGCTTGATATGAAAGTATGAGTGTAGTTCGTGTGTGTATTTATCAGCTTCTAAGTGGTGATATTTATAGATGAATTTGAGATTCGTTCGAATAGTATCTGTTAGAGCTTCTCAGAATTCAATCCGTTGATATCTCGAGATAAGTACTCAGAAGTCACTATCTCATTTTTCAGAGAGGGCTTGTTGTATTGATTTTTCAGTCTGTGTAATTAATACAGTGTTCTATTTCTTGTCATGTTGTCTCAATGGACACATGTGCTTTTCTGAAAGCTAGCATGCTCCTTGACTCAATAATGACATATCTCCAGAGAGGTGTAACATGCCACAAGCACTATACAAAGGCTATCTGAACATAGTCTTCTTGAGGAGACTAATCCTTTATGTCTTCATCAAACTTGCGCAATCTTCAGTCTTCAAATCTTCGATTAAACTCCATTGCTAGGATCCTTCTTCATGGCCTTCTCAAAATATAAAAATTACATTCAAAGACCTAATAATCCTATTACAAGTTTAACTAGACTATCATACTAAGTGATTTCCTCTTTTACAATGTTCAAGTGAACTAAGAGTACTAGTCACCTTTCTATACTATAGATAAGTTACATGGTGATTGATCAAAAAAATACTAACAGATTTTCCTAACAGAACCTTTTTTTAAATCACTTTGCACTAAAACCTATAAAAACAAATCTCCCTCACACAAAAGTTGGACGGCGTTAAGTGTCCGTGAACGAACATTGTCAAATTGCACCAAAACCTTTACAAGAATTTCCACTTGCTACTGAAACTTTTTCTTATAATAACTTGCACCTTCTCTTTGGGCTTCAAATCGTCCGAATTTGGAGATAGTTCCTTCTTAATAGTTCTAGATCTTGTTCTTAGTTCATATAAGAGAGTTATGGCCAAAATACCATAGCTGCTCCATTGTAGTTCGAACTTCGTGCGCTTTCACTTAAACGGCCTTAGAATCGTCGTCCGAACTCCGAATCCACTTTTGTTTCTACCGATCAACTCCATTTTCGACCACCATTCAGGTATTGAAACTTTCATACTCTCATAAATGCATCAATATGCATTGGTTTAGACATGTTTCAATGAATTTTCACCGAACATACACAAAACAGAATAACGTAATAAAGCATTAATAAAACACATAAAAAATTATACTTGAGAATGACAATAAGATGGTAAAAATTTCTGAATGAGACGATATAAAATCGACGCATCAATGCATGTAATTAAACGTGTATCAAAGAAACTAGTACGCAACAAATGATTGGTGCATGAGATTCTTTGAAATGAAAATTCAAAATCCACCACCAACAACGAAAAGCTAGTAATAAAACTCTTCCCAAAAGCAAGCTTCCCCTCCATGTAACTATATGTTCTACTCGCGAAGTTCAAACTATAATGGAGCAGCTTTGGTATTTTGGACATAACTTTCACATATGAACTTTGATTGACTTGATCTTGGTGTCCACAATTAAATAAGACCAAGATATACAACTATAAAGAAGGAATAATCTCCAAAATTCGGACTATTTGAAGCCCAAAGAGAAGGAGAGAAGGTGAAAGTTTTTATAAGAAAAAGTTTCAGTAGCGAGTGGAAGTTTTTGTAAAGGTTTTGGTGCAATTTGAAAATTTCCGTTAACAGACACTTAATGCCGTCCAACCTTTGTGTGAGGGAGAATTTTTTGAAATTTTTTTATAAAGGTTTTGATGCAATTTGAAAATTTCTGTTAACAGACACTTAATGCCGTCCAACCTTTGTATGAGGGAGATTTTTTTTGAAATTTTTTGGTGCCAAAAGTGATAAAAAAAAAAGGTTCGGGTGCAAGACCAAAGTGAGCCCATAAGGTTTTAGTGCAAAATAAAATTTTCTCTTAAAAAACATCTCATTCAACAGTACATATATGACGGTATAAAATAAAATTAAGCTTCTTTTAATAAGCAATAACCAATTAATAAATTAATCCATTCAAGAAATAATAAGAAGGAATATTCAAAGTTTTAATAAATTAAAAAACAAAATCATGAAGACGAAATCTATTATTCCGCAATAGATAGGACCAATCACATCCATTGGCTACAAAACAAAAGACAAAAAAGTTTTTATAAGTGAATGTGGATTTGAATAGACCATTATAATATATAAAGATGTACGTACCTCATAGGTTTCTAAATATTTCCATGTAAACAACATTGGTAGTCGTATCCATTGGATTGCCATCCTCATCAAATGCCAAAACCATCATGCCTTTCCTGTTTGTGACCCTTGAAAATGCAAACATACAACTGTCTATGGCAGAAAACAGGCTTTGGAAGGAAGAGTCCTACATGAGCTAATGATAGACCTTCGCTCTTGTTGATTGTCATCGCATAACAAACTGATATGGGAAACTGTCTCCTTTGAAATCTAATAGGAAACTTAGTCAGATCTGATGGGATCATATCCATTCGAAGTATGTAAACTTTCTTCCCAATAATTTTTCCATGTGTCGTCTTCTCCCGAATAGATGTGTGCCAATATGGGTGACAATCAACCGAGTTCCATTGCATAGCTCATGTGCTTGATCGATGTTCCTAAGAAACATGACCAGACAACCTTCTTTCAGATGAATGATGTGATTGGGTAACCCAAATGTCTTAATAGTATTCAAGAACTCAACCAAATAAACATCGTCTCGATTAACCACATCGTCGTCCTTGAGACATATGCTATCTGCACTCATGAACTCCTTTGAATCTCCAGGCAGTAGTGACATTATGTAATCATTCACCCCTTGCACAATCTTAATAGTTGGTGCAACGATAGTACGGTCTTGAAAGTACTGATCGTCACCAACATTATCCAACAGTATGGGGTACATACTCTTTACTGTAGCTGCAATAGGTGAGTGATTAGAATGGATCAAAATATCATCGATCAATTTGATTTGAACCTCTCCATCATTATCACTGCCAACATCACCATCCCTAACTTTCAATAGCCAATCTGCAAAATTCCTGATTGAACTGATGTCATCTGATGATACTCCAGACTGCAGGTAATGAAACTCATGTTAAACAAGTAAGATAAATTATAACATATATTATTCTAATAATGTATACTACACAGAGTACGAAACGGAAGTATAAATATAATTTATAAAAAACACGTTTGAAATACTTGTAAACACATGTTCTTAGTTAGTTTGAGTACGCGACAGTGGTCCCAATTCCTTCGAGATAAGGAATTGAATGGTGTACTATATCTTGCCTACTACTTTTAGGTATGACTGACAATATCAACCTAAAATTTCCACTAAATACTATAACCAATCTACCAAAGGGTTTCGTAGACGGTCTGCCACGGGCATCCCTCATAACGTCCCGGAGACTACGATCAAGAGCCTCGAAACAATAGTTGTTAGTCATTGGAGCCTCATCCCAAATGATCAACTTAGTTTCCTTCAACAATCTGGTCAGATCACTACTTGGGGTAATCCTACTACATGTTGTAGTCTCATTAACATTCAATGGAATGCTAAATCTAGAATGAGCAGTCCGACCTCCAGAAAGAAGTAACAAAGTACCACTCGAAGCAATCGGTAGGATTATATCACACCTACCACACGCAATGCAGAGCATAGTGTATTCCAAAAAAAAATGTCTTGCCAGTGCCACCTTAATCGTAGAGAAAGAATACGCCATCTTCACCGGAATCCACAACATCCATGATAGTATAGTACACGTTCTTTTACTCATCATTCAGACACGAATAAAGATGATTATGATGTGAATTCATATCGTGAATATCATACAATGTCTCCTCATAAATCAAGTTATTCATACCATTATTTGTCATTGCATTGTCTGGAACATGCTTACCTTCAACATGGCTCAAACTCCATTCATTCATCTTAAGGAAATCTTCGACCTCAGCAAAAGAGCAAAATTCTTCAACTGCTTATCATTTAGCTGTAAACCTGAACACAAAAATTGAACAATACATGTTTAGTAAACAAACAAAAAACACGATTGTTCGTGATCTTATCGGGGTTATTCAACATTTTCCTAACATGGTATTGTATGTCATCGGTAAGAAACTCCCACGTACTTTCCCAAACATGACATGGTCTTGGCATGCTCTCATAATGAATAAGCATAGAACAAATGTCTCAGGAAGCGACCCGATCCCCAAAAACTGGCTTCCTTAATAGCATGTATATACTCATTGTCATCATCATGAAATCCTAGAGCGTAGTACCCATCACGGTAAGAAGAATGAACAACCCCATTAACCGTTCGGAAATTCTCGAAGCAAGTGGCGCCTCTAATGTGATTAAACATATCCTCATAAAATAGAGGGGGCCGGTCTTAATTGGGACGTGATATATTCTTCCAACCTTATTATTGAACACATTCCTATCTTTTCCAACTTTTGATTGGGCTCACACACGTAGTACCTAGGAAACTCAGCATAAAGGTACTTCCATGCCTATGAATGTGTCTTGTTGAACTCCATCCACATAAGGAATTTAGTCTCAGACACGGTGTGCTTCTCTAGTAACTCGGTGATCAAATCTCCATCCTTAAATGACACTGGCTATTCATCTCCAAGTGAAAGGATAGTCGCTCAACAGGTTCTAAAATGAATATCAAAATGTCACTGTGCGCCATACGGACTCACAAGTCGATACATATCGACAGTCGATGTAGTCCTTCACCTCAATCTCAATTGTAATCTTGGCACCAATTCTATCAACTCCCTTTTCACGTACTCAGGCATGGACCCACATATGTTCGAGGGACCGCAATCGCTGCCCCTCGATTTTGAACATGAAATGCCTATTATACCCCTTCCAAAAATTTAATGAATAGTGATATATTTAGCAAGAATGAATTATGAAAAAAATTGGTATAGCTCAGCTGGTGCACCTATGTTCCATAAGGCCTTCCCTTGCCAATTGATAACAAGTTTAATTCTCAGTAGTGCTAGATTTTCCAACCATTTTGTTTATATTATTTTCTACCATTTACTTGACATTTTTCATTGTTTCTTTATGATTCAGTAACATTTTTTATTATTTCTCTTTTTTTAATGTTCTTTTAGTTTACATTTCACAATCATATTTATAAAAACTTTACTTTATTTCATTTAACTCTCTTTGTTTCTTTATTTTTTCTATTCAATTGTAAATTCATTTACTTAATATACTTAAAAAAATTATTCAATCTAAACAAAGCTATATTATATCTAATTCCTCCCGTTTATGAGCATAATTTAAAAAATTATAGTCTAAACATTATTCTTTACTATGTGAGTTTTGAAAACGTAACTTTCATTAGTCATTAATAATGAATTTTTTAATTAAATTTATAGTAAAAAATTAGCCGCCCCTGACATATATTTCTGCGTCCGTCCCTGACGTACTTGAACAAATATTTGATTGAATTGTTCTTGTTGCACCACTCAACATTTATGTGAACTTGGTACTTCATAAGAAGAAACGGATTGTATGGTACGACATACCTGTCAAATTTAACACATGAATGATGTTATCTTGTAGCTAAAATTCTTATTAAAATATATAAAATCACTATAGAAAATAATGATTGTATACGAATAAAAACTAAATCTTGTAATATTCATACCCGTTATCGGTAAGTGTTCCCTCTTTCTCAATAGTGGCACCAATGTCACGTCTCTTATAAACTGAATATTTGTTAGCATAAATAATGGTTCTTTCATTGAAAGACTTGAAAAAATTCTTGGAGCAAATCCTACAATTGTTCAGTTCAATCGATTTATATCTATCCAAATATTTAAACTTAAACAACTTCTAAAAGAGGTATTTAATTTCAAATATTTTTCAACCGAAGTACCCTTTGATTCTTATTTTCAAAAGTTGATTTGATTTTCTTAGTCCAATATCTATTTATCCATATTTATAGATATCAACAACTTCTAAAACTAGTGTGACTTTTCAACTACTTATGTTCAAATTGTTGATTTCATTTTAACTCAATTTCTCGGATACATGGTGTATCCAGTGAATATGGTGGGAAATATATGGCGGAAAATCCAAACTAAATGATTTTCAAACTAAAGTATAGGATGATGAGTTCTAAAAACTAAAATTAAGACCTTGAGTTCCTAAAATAAGTGTTTTCTACATCACTGATACATGTGTTATGGACATAAAGATCACAGGATGGACGAAGGAAATCAAAACTAATACTCGAATTCGTTACAAAATTTATATTTTAGTTTAGTTTAGATTTGATAGGGAAGAAAAGAGATTAGGTATTTATATAATATAAAGGTTTGTTTAAAATTGTAACGAATTCGTGTATGAGAGATTACACATCAAGATCAGTAAGGTACGCTTGCTAACTCAAATTTACTATAATTACATTTCTATATTTTATTCAATCAACTTCATTAAAATAGCAAATCGACTCAATTAAATAATTATATCTCAATTAGAGTTGAAGCTAAGAACTTAGAAATAATTTCCCATAGTACGATGCATCAACATAATTACCAAATTGAATTAGCTTGATTAGATAGTTTTGTGAAAATATTCATAGGTAATAATATATCGAGTAGAGTTCAATCTAAGAACTGCATAATAATTACTTATAGTACGAAGTTATATTAAGTTAATATAGAGATATAAACTTTTATTAATTTAACTAATTATCGGATACATGATACAAATAAGAAAAGTAGATAATTAAACAATATAAATGGATAGTTAAGTGTCAAACAAATGAAATCAAAGTGGACAAATCTAATGAAATCATATAGACTCAAAGAAAAACTGAAACTATTCGACTTATTTGAAATGAAATAAAAATCTTAATCATGGTGTAACTTTCTCCTTGATGACGACCTTTGAACTGGATACTTGGACTCTGAGTCTACAATTCTCATAGTCCTCGACATAGACGACCTTAACACGCTTGCATGGACTGTTGAAAGTGTCATCACTCGTGATTTGGACGGGAACATCACCATCCAAATTCGTCGTGCATTTTCCAGGGAGCTTTTTACCGGTAATATCTGAAACCAAAAAGATATGACAGATGGTTGGATGCAACACGGCACATGATCTCGAAAAACATGTCGTCGGGAGGTGAAGAATAGATGGTCTCTTCATGCGTTTTTTGATTGGGGAAGACATTCTTTCTTGTGTGAAAATACTTTCAATTTGCTACAAATTCCGTCCAGTGCACTCATGTCTATATATAGGGATTGATTGAGGAATTTTGAAATTGATAATCACCTAAATCTGGGAATTAGTTGTGTAGTATACGTTCAAGTTGTTATAAACTGAAAAGATTACTTATTTTACTGAATAAAATTTCAAATTACATTCTAATTCTAGTATTCTGATTGACATTTTCCAGAGATTAATAGGAAGCTCTCTATTCCTTACATTCTAATCTTTTTAGCTACATTGTTTGAAAAGTTGTACGTTTACGTAACGAGCTTTTTATTAAAAAAAATTCAAAGAGCTGAAAAAGTAGTGGTAAACAGAGCTAAGTATATTGGTTGGAGATAGGACACCATCTTATTGATACATATTCAATTAAAAGTTTAAACATTGTAAAGTATAAAGTTTATGATGTTCGAAATATAGTCATGAGTGGTCTCTATTTATAGATAATAAAAATATATAAAAATTGGTATAACTTTTACATTTTTACATTTTATATTTTATTAAATATTAATGATTGAAAATGAAACGTAAAAGAAACAAAAAGAATAAAAAAGGAGAGTGTAAGAACTCTTACCTTCCATGGATTTTCATTTATTAGTTGGCTTGAAAAATAAAAAGTTCGTAAGAAATTCTTTCATTCATTCTTGACTTTAATCTTATACAAATTAGAATGAATAACCAACTTGACTTTATAATATACATAGATAACAAAACAAAAGTAAGAGTGTTTAGACAAGAGATAACTACAAATTAGTGTAACTTTTAAAAACTTCTTACATTTTAGTGATACATGAAAAATCTCCTACAAATTAGTGATTAAACTTCCTACAAATTAATAATTTTAGTAAATTTGAAATACAATACACTAAATTGATAAAATCTATCACATAGTTATAGGAAACTAAATCAAAACACGTTCGCATGCCAGTTGAAACAAATTAAACAAACATCAACTAATTTATTCAAGCATCATCAACAAAGTAATCAACCTTCTAGGTTCCTACATTTTTCATTGTCAGATTTTTTTTACTAATTAGTATGATGTTTGTTTCGTTTTGCATGATTGTATAATATGATGCTTATAATTTAATGTTAGATTACGTATACCGTATGCTTGCTATATGATGCTTGCAATATTAATATAATGTTTGTTTCACATTTGATACTTGAATTATACGATGCTTGTGATGTAATGTTGAATGATGCTTGCAGTACTAATATGGTACTTGTTTCCTACTAATGATGATTGTATGACTTTTCTATCGTCAGGCAGGCTTTCGCCTCGCCTGACAAAAGGCATCGCCCAAATTTAATATAATACTTTAAATTTTTATTTTTTATTAAATATAAAAAGACTAAGATGCTCATTAAAAAGTAAGACTCAATAATAATAAATATAAAATATAAAGATTAATTTTATTATTATAATTAACAGGCCCCCTTGACACGGCCTGGCCCAGTGACCCGCCAGAAGGCCCGTTGACCCGGCCCACGACCCTGCCCAGCTAATCCGACCCGGTTCAAAAATAAAGCTGGCCCAATTGAATTGTCATATGGGCTTCTACCATCCGGCCCGCACTTTTGTGAATTCTAAATACTAAAGATAAAGTAAACAATTAGTAAGTACCCATGACCACATGGTTAAATAACATAATTCTAACCACTTGGAGAATATCTCACATTGAACATTGATTGCAACAATATAGTATATAAAAGAACAAAGTGAAAGATAATATATGAAATTTCACCTTAAGTGAGTGGATACTATATTAAGTGTGTACATGTATCTTATTAATCTAAAAATTTATATCATAATTTATTTTATCTATAATATGTTTAAAGTTGGTTTACCCATATATTGAATTCATATATTTTACATGTTAATTTATCATATGGTTTGTTATGTTGTTCAGTAATTATAAAATTTAATATTTAATTATATATATAAATTAATTAACTAATTAAAATTAAAAGTTAGTTTTTATGGGCATTAATAAAATGCCCAAATATAATACTCTACTTACTAAATATATCATTATCTTAACACGTCAACGTATCAAATGAAATTGGATCAAATATGTACTTGAAGTTAAGAACCTAGAAATTTTCCAACGCAATTTCCCAACTTATATTATAAGAGGCAATTGAATTGATTTATCTTGTACTTTGATGATAGATTGTTCATTGGGGCATATTCTACTTAATTTTAATCGATTGGATTCATGCTTTTCAATTTTTACCTAATTTTTGTTACAAGATTGGGTAAATTTTGTGTCAACTATTATTTTGAGCTGAGTTTAGTTTATAATTATGTTATATTTCTTTCCGTGTATGGTAGTGATTATGTTTATGTGAGTCATGAGTAGCTAACACATTCAATAAAGGATTCAATGCATGTTCACTAGGGTCATGCGTTCTAATATACACACTTTAATCAAATGAGTATGTAGTAATATGTATGATGTTCTACATCAAAAACATCAATGGACTAAGGAACTATTCTATTTCCCCTAAAAACATCTCGCGATTGATTAATCCATTAGTTTGACAATGCAAAGAGTATACCCTGAATTAGCTTGTTAATTGTAACTTAGTGAAATTGACACATTCACTAATGATATCTGTTTTATAGAACATTTAGTTCGTGTCATAGTACTCTGTACCATGATTGTTACAAGGTTGGTGCCTCGAGTGCTAAAGTATTGTAATAATCATTTTTGACGTGTTTTAGTGATATATAGAGTAATCGACAACGTTACCGTTGCATGATTCGTGCTAGCTAATTATGCAACTAGCAACATACAATACATAATTACAAGTGAATAGATAACGAATGAGACTGTGTGAACTTCATCATACATAATCTGCTAACGGAAATGAAAAGGTCGTATCCGTTATAAAATTAGATAAATTTGAATAAACTAACTCCAAATATTTTACTTTTTCTTAATTGATTAAATATGACTTTATTGCATTTTTTAATATCCATCTCATTATAAATTAAATTTAAATCACAATAATAATCATCTAATAATCATCTAAATATGAAGCTTTATTTTTATTCAGAGACAGACCTGTATTTTTAAGAAAGTTATTAATTTTATTAATCAAAACACATACGCTATCGACCTTCAAGTTTTTAAATTTTGCAATAAAATTCATTTTGTTAACAGCAGACACATTTTAAATATAATAAGAATGTTAGTACATAAATATCATTATACAATTTTGTTCCACATATTAAATTTGTTATTAAAATTATAGATGATCGAGTAAGAAAATTCACAATAAATTTTAAATTAGATGAAAGTACTACGGTAAAAACTCCATAAAGAAATAAACTCCTTATAGTCATAAAAAATACAAAAACTTGCAGTAATCCATGGTTTGTGAGAGTCATGCATTATTGTATATTAATTGTACGATGTTGTATGCAAATTGTGGATTTTTGTGTGTTTTGTGTATTTTCGCAAATTGTATATTATTGTATAATAATTGTACACCGAATTTTTTTGTGAAGTTGTGAAAATATAAAAATGTACAATTAATATACAATAATGCAGGACTCTCACAAATCATAGACTCTCAGGAGAGTTTCTGCTTACAAAAAACTCATGTTCCAACCATTGGCAGTCTTATTCGTGCTATGCAAAATTTATCACATCTCGGATTCAGTTAACAATCAATTCTATTACTACAGATCGATTGGGAAGAAAGGGATATATATATTTAAAATATAAAAATACCTGTTATGGATTCAAAACCTTGTTCTTTTTCCTTCCTTCTACAGAAGAGAATTAGAGGACGGTTCTTGTACAAAAAAAGAAGATGGATTAGATTGGGAGAAGGAGAACATAGAGAAAACGGAATGGAGACGGAATGGGAGAGGAGAAAACGTAGGGAAAAAGATGAAGATATAATAATCAGTAGGATAATTATACAAAACCAAACAGAAACATGTGTTGGCCAAGTGGTTAGGTGATGCATCTGCAATAGATATGGTGCGGGGTTGATTCTTGGTGTGTCCAAGACTTTTTCAATTTAATTTTGGAACAATTAATTAATAGTAATAAAATAAAAAATTAAAATAAAATTAAAATGAATAAAATAAATAATAATTTCGTGGAATTTAATTAAATAAATATTTTTTTATTTTGAGGGTAAATATGATATTTTATTAATATTTATATATATATTTTTAAATATTCAAAAGGCGAAAGGGCGATCATCTTGCTATCAAAAGACGATAGGGCGATCGCCTAGGGCGCTTTGATATGGACCGTTAGATCAAAGATCTAATGGTGTATTTTTAATTGCCTGTTGTCAGGCAGGGCGAAAGCCTGCATGATCGTAGAAGAGCCCATGATTGTAATATAATGTTAAATGATGTTTGTAGTTAACTTTGGAAGAAATGATAACAAATGTTAAAATTTTATAGAAAACAATTGAAAAGTGCAATAAAGATGATTGCAAAATTGGAAAAAATGATGCTTGTAAAATTGGAATAATAATGCTTGTAAAATTGAAAAAAGATGCTTGGAGATAGATTAAAATAAAGTAGAAAAAAAAGATAACATGGTTGAATGATACTTGATTATTTTGATAATGCTTGCATAATTTTACTTTACTCACTATTATAACGTAACTAAATCTAAACAAAATCTAATTAGTTAATTGTAGATTTATTTTGATTATTAAATATACTATCTTTAGTATTTAATTTGAAATTGAACATATGAACATTTTATAGGAAGTTTTTCATATATCGCTAAAATATAGAAAAGATTCGAAAGATTTAAGAATGACATTAATTGTAATTGTCCCTTCTGACAAGACATACCAAACCCAATATCTTACTAGGAACAAGCTCCCAGACAAATAAAACATATTACGATGCATAAATAGTCCATAATTTAGTTAAGATATAAAACAAAGGAGAGCTATTAAATAATATAATGAAAAATTACAAATGATACCCTTTAAATCGCTTCTTTTCATTTTCGTCTCTAGATCTCAAACTATTACAGAATCGTCCGACAATTTGTACTAAACGATTTCGAAAATTACAAATAGGTTCAAAAGTCAACGGAAGAGGAGAGAGAGTGATGACATGGCGCTGATGTGGAGGGGTAAGTTTGAGTTAATAACGAAAATGCCATCCAATATTTTCATATTTGCTTTTCTTTATTTGGGTTAATAGTTTTTCTTTTCCTTTTCCTTTTCCTTTTTCTTTCTTCCTTTTTCTTTCCTCTCCCCTTATTTTATCAACAAACACAAACACTCCATGTCTCCATGTATGTATATACACCACCAAATGTAGAAATGGCCACTTGATTCACCACTACACCCACTCCTATGGCGGCCACCACTGTAGCCACGAGTGCAGCGGCGGTGCTGCTACTGTACTACGCCCTTGGCCGCCGCACATCGTCTGTCGGGGCGGAGGACAATTTCGACGGCGAGGATCGGCTTCCCCCGCTCTCGACTCTGTAATTCGCCCGGCTGAGTTGCTCGAGTCCTATCCTCCTGCACGAACACAACCCCCCGCCCCACCTTCTCCTCATTGCGCTCCTCGACCAACGGGTCTGTCGTAGCGGAGGACAATTCCGGCGGTGAGGATTGGCTTCCCTCGCTCCCGACTCTGTAATTCGCCCGGCTGAGTTGCTCGAGTCCTATCCGCCTGCACGAACACAACCCCCTGCCCCACCTTCTCCTGATTGCGCTCCCCGACCAACGGCGATGATTTCGTTTGGGAATGTCGGTTTACCTGAAACTTTTTTCCTTGAATTTGTTGATGTTGATGTGTCGGGACCAGAGAATCCAGTTCGATCGGAGTCTCTTTTTTGGTTTTCTATTACAATTTTCCTTTTCTTTAATTGTCAAATTTAGTTTCTCTTTTCTTTATTCGGACAAACCAAAAATTCCACGTAGGACTAGGGGTGACCATTCGGATCAATCCGATCCGAACTTCGGATTAATCCGAAGTTTCGGACCAACGGAGGGTTAACCCATAATTTGATCCGAATGGCTCGGATCGGATTCGGATTAATCCGTTCGGATCGGATCGGATCGGATTCGGATTAATCCGTTCGGATCGGATCGGATTCGGATTAATCCGAAAATTAAAAAATTACAGATTAAAAAATAAAGTTCATGTCCTGCCATTTTCAAATTAACTAATACATCC
>JAYMSP010004996.1:0-14742 GCA_036897095.1 Plantago elongata
TTATCTTCTAGTGTTTTAGCAGGTCAAAATGACATATGGATACTTGATACAGGAGCTACAAATCATATGATTTGTGATTGTAGATATTATACTGGTAACGTTGTTGATGTTGACATTAACATCGATCAATCTTCCTACAGGTGATAATATTAATGCAGTTAAGAGTGGTGAAGTTAAGATTTCAGATAAGTTAACTCTGCATAATGTCTTGTTTGTACCTAGATTCACATTTAATTTAGTGTATGTGCCTCATTTAACTCATTATGAGAATTTGAGTTGTCATTTTTATAAATATCATTGTGATATGCAGAACATAACAACAAGAAAGGTGATCGGATTTAGTATTTTCACTGATGGCATGTATCATCTATCAAGGAACATTATCAAGATCCCACACATTCAATCTGCTGTCAATTGTAATAAACAAGATGTTTTCAAACTATGGCATATGAGATTAGGGCATTCTTATGTATCTAGCATTGTAGACATACCTGAATATTCAATCAAACAATGTAATTCAGAATTTGTATGTGACATTTGTCATTTTTGTAAACAGAAGAAGCTCAATTTTAATGAGAACGGAAAAATTTCTGCAAATGCTTTTGATCTAATACATGTTGATATTTGGGGACCATTTCATACCCCTTCTTATTCTGGTAAAAGGTTTTTATTAACCATTGTTGATGACTATTCTAGGTGTACATGGCTTTATCTCATGACACATAAATCAAAAGTTAAAACTCATATGGATCATTTTTATAACTTGGTGTTAACTCAATTTGACAGAAAGATTAAATGTGTGAGATTAGATAATGGACCTGAGTTTAACTTGACTAGTTTTTATGCTTCTTTGAGCATTATACATCAGAGATCTTGTGTTGAAATACCTCAACAAAATGGTAGAGTTGAGAGAAAACATCAACATCTTTTACAAGTTGCTAGAGCTCTCTTGTTTCAGTCACATTTACCTCTCAAGTTTTGGTCTGATTGTGTTTTAATAGCTTGTTATATTATCAATAGATTGCCTACTAAAATTTTGCAGGGAAAGAGTCCCTATGCGGTTTTATGTAACACTAAACCTGACTACAGTGCCTTCAAAGTATTTGGTAGCTTGTGTTTTGCATCTACATTACAAGCTAACAGATCTAAGTTTGATGCAAGAGCTATCAAATGTGTATTTCTTGGATATCCATTGGGTTTCAAAGGATATAAGTTGCTAAATTTGGATATTAAACAGGTGTTTATATCTAGACATGTTCAGTTTATTGAGCATGAATTTCCATTTTAGAACATTTCTGATGATAAAGAAGGTTTTACACCTTTTTTTTTTTACTCCTTATCTGTTCATGATATTGTTGCCACTAATGATATTTGTTCACAATCTGTTACTCAAGTCAATGAGGAAGTTACTGCAGTTTCAGGAGAATCTCATGTTCATTATATGGATAATGCTGAGATTGAAGAAAAAAATGCATTACAAGAACATACAAGTCATATTACTAACTCTGCAGATTCATCAGATGATAATATTTCCAGCAATACTGAGAATCTGAGGAGGTCTACTAGAGCAAAACATGTATCTTCTCATTTACATATATATGACTACCAGTTACCTCCATTTGTTGATCATACTAGAGCAAGTAATGCAGCTACAACAAGGTCAATGGTCAGGTATCCAATTAATGATTTTATTTCAACTGACTAATTATCACATGACTATTTTTGTTTTACTGCTGCTATTACTAATATAACTGAGCCTAAAACATATAAACATGCTTCTCAACATCCTGAATGTATTAATGCAATGAACTCTGAACTTGATGCTTTAGAAAGAACTAAAACACGGGAGTTGGTTGATCTACCTACAAATAAACATTGTATAGGATCTAAGTGGGTATATAAGGTCAAATTTCATGTAGATGGCACTATTGAAAGATATAAGGCTAGACTTGTGGCCAAGGGTTATACACAAGAGAATGGATTAGACTATTTTGAAACTTTCTCTCCAGTTGTTAAACTCACAACTGTTAGATGTATCTTAGCCATTGCTGCAGTAAAAGGATGGCATTTACATCAACTGGATGTCAATACAGCCTTCTTACATGGTGACCTTGATGAAGAAGTTTTCATGACTCCACCACTTGGTTACAACAAGGCAGGAAATAAAGTATGTAAGCTTGTAAAGAGTTTGTATGGATTAAAGCAAGCTAGCAGGCAATGGTATTTCAAATTATAAACTTCTCTTATTGAGATTGGCTATAAACAATCTTCTGCAGATACTTCATTGTTTATCAAATCTACTAATACATCTTTCACAGCTCTTTTAGTCTATGTAGATTATGTAATTTTAGCAGGTGATGATCTAGATGAAATAAAATCAGTCAAGGCTTTTCTTCATCAGAAGTTTACCATCAAAGACTTGGGAGAACTGAAGTATATGCTAGGGATTGAAGTTGCTAGAAATGAAAGAGGCATTTCCATCTGTCAGAGGAAATACACTCTTGATATTCTCAAAGAAACTGGTATTTAGCATCTAAGCCAGCTGATGTTCCTCTTGATGCCAAAACAAGACTCATCAAAGATGAGAATGATCTTCTACCAGATCCTCAACCTTACAGAAGACTTGTTAGAATGATTTACTTAACAATAACTAGGCCTGATTTATCTTTTGCTTTGTAGAGTCTAAGCCAGTTCATGAGTTGTCCAACTCACAAACATATGGAAGCTGCACATCATGTTTTGAGATACCTTAAACAGTCACCAGGGCAGGGAATTTTTTACTCAAATCAAAGTTCACTGCATTTAAAAGGTTTCACTGATAGTGATTGAGCAGCTTGTCAGGATAGAAGATTCAGTATCTCAGGCTATCCTATGTTTCTAGGAGATTCTTTAATCTCTTGGAACTCCAAGAAACAAACCACTGTCAGTAGATCAAGTACAGAGGCATAGTACAGGGCTGCAGCTTTAGCAACATGTGAGATACAATGGTTGAAGTATCTTCTTCAGGATTTGTGCATACCTCATACACAGACTGCTATCTTATACATTGATAGTATGTCTGCGTATCATTTAGCCCACAATCCAGTTCAACATCAAAGAACAAAACACATAGAGATTGATTGTCATGTCAACAGGAACAAAATTGTGGATGGAACAATCAAGCTTGTTCATATCTCCAATAAAGATCAACTTGCAGACATCCTGACAAAACCTCTCCCTATTCAATTGTTCAAACATTTTCACTCCAAGTTGGGATTGGTGAATATCCACTCTCATCTTGAGGGGAGATGTAAAAATATATGAAGAAGAACAAATGAAAGAAAGATGAAATGAAGAACACACAGAACAAGCTGAAGAAAAGAAGCAAATAACTGAAGAAAAAGAAACAGAAGAAACGTGTTTCTTCCATTACGTTGAATACTTAAGTTAACATACGACATGTACATTACGCTTAGAGAATGGTACAATAGTTAGTTACAAACAACAGTTAGTTAGCTTTAAATACAACTTAGTCCTCTTCTTCTTGTTTATTGATTTCATTGTAAAATTCTTCTCAGTTTGATCAATACATTCTTCTTCTTCCTGAATTCTGGAAGTTTACAAAACTGATCAGATCAGTTATATTCTTCTCCACCATTACTTCCCGAGAATCCATCACCTTGTTGGAAAAGAGTTCACCTCTGCAAAGAGCTCGTAAACTCTTCCAGTTACTATTGCACTCCTCAACCCAAACTAGTGATGACCTGCTAAGCTAATTTGGTCCGCGGTATAGACTGAGGAACATACCTGCCACAAAATATTCGATCTTTGGTCTTGAGTAGTTCTTTCGCGGCTTCAGACGATGACCCAACGATAAGGCACTGCTCACCGAGCTTGAGAGAGATCAGAGGACCGTAGATTTTGGCAAATTTGGTGAGTGTGACATGAGGCAATGGTCCGATCATGTGCGGAATGTTGCCGAGGAGCGACCATGGTATTGGACCGGGTGGTAGGGGTGCGGACATACTTGAAGTGTGAATACAATGAGTAATTATCGATCTGGATTGGACTTGATATCAAGTGCAAGACGTGATGAATCATGCCTAGATATTTTTAGTATAAACACTATTCCTGAAAGGAAAACAAAAAGAATCTGACACTAATTAACAGAATACCCCAGAAAGATAGTGATGTTACTCCATATGAATTAAGGAAAGGTCACAAGCCCTCGTACCAACACTTGAAATTGTGGGGCTGCTTGGCCAAGGTAGTAATACCTAAATCAAAGCAAGTAAAGATTGGACCAAAGACTGTCGATTGCCTTTTTATAGGATATGCAAATAACAGTAGCCCTTATCGCTTCTTAGTGCATAAGTCGCTGATACCGGACATTTATGAAGGAACTGTCATTGAATCAAGGATGCAGAATTCTTTGAAGAAGTTTTTCCTATGAAGGATAAGAAAAAAAATAGTTTCTCGTAAACGAGACTATGAAACAACAATAGGGTCAAATGTGGGGACCCCAATGGTGGGGGCTCCAGTGGTGGTCCATGTGAGGCCCCAAGTAGTTTTTCATGTGAGGGCACCTGTTGTAGACCCTGTGGGGGTCCCTGACCCAAGTGGCCCTAATGCAGAATTCCTTGGTGTACCTTCGAAAAATGTTGCAGAACCTATAGGTTCACCTCCCCTAGAGGATGCTACATAACATGAAGTATTACCACCGGAGAATTCTACAGAACCTGAAGGCTCACATCAAGAGAACGTTGAGGTTCCTGCTGTTGAACCAAGGAGGAGTAAGCGAGCTAAGACTCAGAAAGACTTTGGCTTTGATTTTCTCACATATCTTGTATAAAATGAGCCTCGGACAATCCAAGAGGCGATGTCCACTCCTGAAGCCCCTTTTTGGAAAGAGGCCATTGAAAGTGAGATGGATTCCATCCTACAAAATCATACTTGGGAAGTGGTTGACCTTCCTCCGGGAAATAAGTTATTGGGTTGCAAGTGGATACTCAAACGCAAGTATAAAGCAGATGGAACCATTGATAAATACAAGGCTCGCCTAGTGGTCAAAGGCTATAGACAAAAGCAGGGACTTGACTATTTTGACACATACTCGTCGGTGTCAAGAATAACTTCCATTAGAGTATTCATTGCCATAGTTGCACTACGTGGTTTTGAAATACATCAAATGGATGTTAAAACTGCTTTCCTAAATGGAGATTTAGACGAGGAAATTTATATGGAGCAACCTGACGGGTATGTGGTTCCAGTACAAGAGAAGAAGGTATGATGTCTTGTCAAGTCATTGTACGAACTCAAGCAAGCCCCTAAACAATGGCACGAAAAGTTTGACAACACATTACGATCAAAGGGTTTTTCTATAAATGAGTGTGATAAGTGTGTCTATGTGAAGGGAAACATTGAATCATTTGTCATGATATGCTTATATGTTAGATGAAATGATCATTACTGGAAGTAGCCTGGATTTGATCTTAAAAAAAAAAAATGTTGAAACAACTTTTTGACATGAAAGACTTGGGAGTAGTAGATTTAATCTTAGGGATTAAGGTCTCTAATAATCCCTAGGGACTGGTGCTTTCACAATCTCACTACATTGAAGAGATCCTAAAGAGATATGAGGTCTTTGACCGTCAATGTGTAAGGACACCAATGTGCGAATCTTTGTATTTAGACAAACACTCAGGTGATCCAGTAAACCAAACGCAATATGCTCGGATAATTGGCAGTTTAATGTACGTGATGAACTACACTCGTCCTGATATTGCTTTTGCAGTCAACAAGTTGGTTGGCTTTACGCGTAATCCGGAAAGTGCCCTCTGAAAAGCTCGACTTCATCTATTGGGATACTTAAAGGTCACAATAAATCATGGTTTACACTATGGAAGATATCCAGCAGTATTGGAAGGATACAATGATGCAAACTAGATATTTTATAGTACAAACACCAAGTCCACTAGTGGTTATGTGTTTACAATTGGTGGTAGTGTCGTTTCATGGAAGTTCTCTAAACAAACGTGCATCGCGCGATCCATGATGGAATCGAAATTTATAGCTTTGGACAAAGTTGGAGAAGAAGCCGAGTGACTTCAAGAATTTTTAGAGGATATCCCTTGTTGGGATAAGCCCGTGCCTTCTATAACAATTCACTGTGACAGTATGTCAGCATTAGGAAGGGCAACAAACAATATATATAATGAAAAGTCTAGACACATACGTCGAAGACATAAAACCATTAGACAATTGGTCTCTACGGGGGTTATCACTATTGATTAAGTGAAATCAAAGAATAACATTGCGGATCCGCTAACCAAAGCACTACTGAGGGATCAAGGACACTGTTTGTCTAGGGGAATGGGCTTAAGACCCACAAAATAAGGAAGTTTACGGTGGCAACCCAATCATACTGACTAGAGATCCCAATAATTTGATTCAATGGGACAACTAAACTGTAAATGACCAGTTTACGCCTCGTGAAATTTTGCACTTCGAGGTAAGAGCACTTAGGAGTTACTAACTCCACTTGCGTCGATCCCGAGAAAGATACTTTAAGTGCTCCTGCAGAGCGGGCTGAGGATGAGTCACTAAACTCTTAATGATCTCTGAAGAAGATTATTAATCTCTTTAGCTTACGAGCGGAGCATTGGCAGGATGCTCTTAGAACGAGATCACCTATTCGGGTGTGAAGTATGGGAGGCTGCTTCAAACGAGAACACCCATGTATCCGAGTTGTCCAATGCCTTTAACGGACTAAGAATAGGAACGAGGCAAAAAGGAAAGTTATTGTGTTGATATCATTGTCTTAGTTTACACAAAATGCCGACTAGTTCAAGGCATCACGTCCACTGGGTGGCAAGTAAATCCGATGGTATTCTACTAAGGACGATTCAATGTCACTCACAATCGATCCCGATGCAATATGATTTTCCGCAGGAAATTCTAGCTGGAGCACCCCGTTGTGTTGTGAGCATCAATTCTCTTTCATGTGGGGATTGTAAGAATTTCAACTAACAATGAGGTTAGTCTATTACTTTGCACCTCAATCAAATGGGCACACGCGTTTAGGAATGAAGTTTCCTTAATCGTGAATAATCTGCTATGGTAGTAGAAGACACTTGAGAAAGAATAACTAAAATTCATTGAAAGGTGAAAGAGTTCTTGAAGCTCAAAGTTTGTTGGTTGATGCATTGAATATGGAATGCCAAGAGTTGGAATATGAAAAGTCCCACATTGTTAAAATTGAGGAAGAAAGAGCTACTTATTAGCTATTGGATTGAGCTAAAGTGTTGGGCCCTTGGGGCACCCATGCTTTTGAATGAGGGAAGACCTAGATGCACCTTCACACGCAACCGCCTGGTTCCGCAAGGAGCCGGGTCGAAGGTTGAGGGTTTGGGGTCCGTGGGTTGTGCTTGGTCAAGCCCAGTGATGTAACCGGTCCAGTCCAATTGGTTGGTCTGAATAGCGAACGGTTATGTCCGTTCGGTTTGAGTTTGAGCAAATCAGTTTAACCATTCTCCAAAGGATGTAACTGAAACGAATATTTCAAACAGGTGTGCCTATTCGAATTTTTGTTTCTGCATGGACCTTTTCGCGAAAGGAGCAACTATTCAGATTGAAACTCTTGGATATTATAAATAGACGCTCCCATAATCGAATTCAATACACAAAATCCAATTCTTTCTTCCTTCTCTCTTTCTCTCTATAGTCTGAAGAATCCTTTGTAGTAGTAGTTTGTATAGTTACTGTTCGTGCTTGAACACTAACTCAATCTGTTGTTCTATCTTGGGAGACTATTTGCTAAGTAAACCGTGAGCACCAGAGCGGGGCAAATACAGTCTTAAGGAATAAGGTCCAGCCTTTGCTCAGCAGTCTAATCTACATTCTGCCCATTTCGATACACTACGACCATCCAACAAGATTCGTAGGAGGAAGTGAAGGTGGACGGTGGAGAAGGTGAAGAATGGGGGAAAGATTGAGATGGAAATGGAAATGAATGGAGAAAAAAGTGAAATAGTAGATTGGTTTAAATGAATCTATAGATAGGAAGTACATAATTGTAGTGATGGAATTGTACAAGTAGTATAAAGAAGGGGATGAAATCATGAATTCTCGGGTTTATATAGAGAGGACCAGCAATAGGAAACAGCTAGACTAACAGTCTGATACTCCAACGTGCCATATTTAGTGTTAATCCGACTTGTATCAAATTTTCGTAAATTTTCATGTACTCGAACCATCATTCGGCCAAGAATTGTATTGAAATGTGCGTGCCCCAAAATATCATCATTCTATTGTAACGTTTTGTCAACAAAACCTTTACACCGTTGGCTCAAGGTGAATGGTCTTTTTTTTTTTGGTTTAACGGTGATATTTATTATACTAATTTTTCAGTTAATTTTTAAACTTCATGAATTTATTTTGATAAAAAAATTCGTTACGTAAAGCCGTAGTTTTTTAAAGTTAACTAATTTGAATTGTTGAAAAAATAAACCTACCTAACCAGCTAAATTTTCAGCTAGTTTTATTAAACAGAGTCAATATACATAACTCATCATTGAATTATAAATCGGAACCTAGCCACATGACAATAAATCCAACTTTAGCTTAAATCTGCTTGAATAATTGCAATTACTAATGATTGAGGATTGTATTATTGACAAAATGACACGAATCCAACAAATCTTGGTGTAAGAAAAAATTGGCCATTATGTTTACATGTTCGTTCTGTAATGATAGCCTAGGTCTTCCCTAACAGCTTCTTCCTCAAGATACGCCAGCCTTTGTATGACCTTGAAGACTTGAATATCTAGCTTGTTAAGAGTTGGATAAGAATCACCAAACTCTGCAACAGTAGCCACTTCCCCAACTGTTCGTCTGTCACTTTCAATTAAACCACCATTTTAGTTCGGGAAAGTAAAATCTCTTGACATGAGAGCATATTAGTCCAAGTGTTGAAAAGCATCATGAATACTAGGTCTTTTACTTGAACGCATCCCCCTCAGAAAGCCTACCACCTTTATTAGATTTTCCTCTGTCGTCTCTGCTTGATTCTCAACGGCATGTTGCAGAAAAGCTCTTTTCTGCAGACAGTTCGTAACAATTGTCAAGTTATCATGCATTCTTCAGCACATCCAATGGATACTGATTGCTGGTATGATCAATTTTATTAGCAAGTGAGAAGTCGAAGTCTTCCTGTGATTCGTTAATCTCGATATCTGCCCTGAGTTTCCTCATACATTTTGGATACTTTATTAGTTCTGCTATGAACCACTCTATAGCTGCGGTAGTATTGTTTGTGCCAGCTCTAAATAATGTCTGTCACATTGTAAATTGGAAGATGCATATAAGAAATCATATGCAGTCTACTGCTCTATGGTCTAAATTGTACTACTAACATTATGCTGAAAAAGAGAGAGAAATCTGCATCTGTTATACTACTAATTTCAATCAGATATAATTTGTTTTGCAACAGAACAAAAGAAACATATGATCAAAGACACAGTGGATTTAGGTACAGTTTTTTAGCTATGGGACTTATTATGTAATCAAAAATCTATTTTACATCATCATAGAACTTCACTCTTCACACTTAACATAAATACATCTTATTGATATGGAAAGCTAACAATATTTAGACAGATTGATACAAGGCATTATTATCATGCACTTCTGGCCCGGAACTGAAGCATGAGCGGATATTTCATGCACGTGGTAATACCAGATTTTTCGTCCATGTTTAATTCAGCAGAATCAGTTCCAATTGGAAGTGACAAATCAAAGAAATGAACCAGTGAAGCGACGATCCATGGAACAGTCTTTGTAGCCATTGGCATGGCAGGGAATGATCTCCTCCCACTGCCAAATGGTAAGTACTCGAAGTTGTTTCCATTGAAATCAAAATTAGACCCAATAAACCTCTCTGGTTTAAACTTTAGTGGCTCTTCCCAAACAGATGGATCTCGGGCTATCGCCCATAAATTGACCAAGACCTGAGCGTTCTTAGGCACTGTGTAATTCATCACTTGGCACATCTCAAGGGCCATGTGAGGCATCGTATATGCTGCCGGAGAGTGAAGCCTCAATAATTCTTTTACACATGCTTCAAGATATGGTAGCTCCATTGTATTCAAGTCTTTGAGAAAGTCTTCTTTTGATTCATTCTCAATTTCTGCTCTGATTTTCTTCATGCATTCTGGATTTCTGATCAATTCTGCTAGTAACCACTCTACAGCTGTGGAAATGTTTTCTGTGCTGGCTGAAAGTATTTCCTGTGATATGGTAATTGGCACATAGATGCATGCAAGAAATCACATTTATATTCTTCTTGTTAGCTATATATGTTCTATCTTTATGCAGAGTAACTAAGAGCAAGGTAGCTAGATATACCGTGCACAGCACACTCATGTGAAGGTCGGAAAAATCTATGTCTAGAAGAGCATCCAATAAATCTCGGTTGGCAAAAGAACTGGCCATTCTTTTGCTTCTCCTTTCTGTGATTCCAGGTTCATAAAGAGCTTCCATTCTATTCCAACCATCTTTGATCTTTCTCCGTTTACCTTGAAGATCTAATTTGGATAGCATTGGATGAAAATCAGCCACATTTTGACCCGTTGCTAAACGCACAAGCTCCCCTAGTTCAGATTTTAACCTGGCAATTTGGTTAGTTTCCTCCAGGCTAATAAGATCTCTTGATATGAGAGCATTAGCCACAATGTTCGAGCTGATGATATAGACCAGGTCTGCTATCTTGAACACCTCGCCTTGTCTGTCCCTCAGAAAGTTCACCAACTTCGCTATATTTCCCTGTGCTGTTTTCGCTTGTTTCCCCAAGGCATTGTTGGAGAAGAGCTCCTTTCTGCACACTGATCGTAACAATTTCCATTCATCGGTGCACTCTGCAGACCATCCTATAGATGCTTTCCGTAGTTCCGACGTTGGTAAATATGGACGCACGTACCTGCCACAGAGAAATCGATCATTGGTCTTTAAGATTTCTCTTGCAGCCTCAGGTGAGGAGGCTATTATGAAGCATCTATTGTTGAGTTTTACTGATATTAGAGGACCATAGGTTCTGGCAAGGTTTGCGAGAGCGGCATGAAAAGGCATTGATGCCATCAGTTTACGTGGAATATTGCTGCCAAGAAGTGACCATGTAGTTGGTCCTGGTGGAAGTGGTCGAGATTTTGAGGAACTGGAAGCTTTCAAATGTTTTATGGTGAGAACCAATATAGAGAACATGAGTACTACCAACAGAATATGACCCATATGGTCTCCTTGTAGCACTTCATACATGTTTGTTTCGTTGTATAGAGAAAATGAGGACTATTACCAAACAGAATGCAAAAAGGATTTACTCATTAAGCCCATACTAAGTGATCGGTCCTTTTCTCTTTATATTTTCATGTAACAGGGAGGCATAATCACATTAAGTAGAATCATCTCCATAATATTGAACATTAACATTAGCATATCTTATGCTCGCTCAAGAAGCTCTGATCGGTACACTTTTCAATCGATTAATTTTGGTACACCTAATTAACCAAATAATGACAAATATGGATTGCTAAAACATTTCAATTCATTAACTTTGGTACACCTAATTAACCAAATAATGACTGGGCAACATTGACCGTGTAGCTATGGTGTTTTATGTTCATATCCTGGTCTTGAGAAGGAGGGATAGCGGATGTTCCATCTGCATCGTAACGCCGAATTTCTCTTGCATGTGTAATTCACAGCGATGTTTTCCGTCTGGAAGTGACCAATCAAAGAAATGAATCAGTGACACAAGGATAAGCGGAATAGTCCTTGTAGCCATGGGAAGGCCTGGACAAATTCTTCTGCCTCCGCCAAAAGGTAAAAACTCGAAATCATTTCCTTTGTAATCAACTTTAGAGCTCAGAAACCTTTCTGGTTTGAACAATAGTGGTTCCTCCCAGATTGATGGATCTCGTCCAATAGCCCAGACATTGAGCAGAACTTGGGCGTTCTTAGGGATTGTGTAATTCATCACTTGGCACGTCTCCAGAGCCTTATGAGGGAGAGCAAGTGGTGCAGGAGGGTGAAGCCTCATTGTTTCTTTAATACAAGCGCCAAGATACGGTAGCTGCATCAGATGGATGTTTTTGGGAAAATCTTGTTTAATTACACCATCTAGCTCTTCTCGAACTTTCTTTATGGATTCAGGATTCCTTAGGAGCTCTGCCATTGTCCACTCAACAGTTGAGGTGGTTGTGTCTGTTCCAGCTGAAAATAATTCCTGTCAAATAGTTCAGTTTTTATCAGTCTAATGATCAGTGCTAATTTTGTTTTGAATACAGATTTTCTGATGCTGAAACAGAGAATCAAACCGTAAATAGCCGGTTGATCCGATTGTTGGTGAAATCATTGTCCAGGAGAGCGTCCAAGAAATCTTGGTTGCCTGAATAATTGGCCTTTTTATTTCTTCGTTCTTCGATAATAGGTTCCCAGATGGATTGCAGTTTTAAGTCAAACTCGTTCATCTTTTTTCTTAGACCTTGAAGATCTAGTTTGCTGAGAACTGGATAAAACTCAGCCAGATTAGGAGCAGCAATATCCTCCATAGCTTCCCTTACTATGCTCCTTAAACCACCATCCCCATTCTTCTCATCCAAGCCAATGAAATTTCTTGACATCATAGCAGTCCCCAAAATATTGAAAACAGTTGCAAAAACTAGCTCTGCTATGTTGAACGCTGCTGCACCTTCTCTATCCTTCACAAATTTCACCAACTCAATTAATATTTTCTCTACCTTTGATGCTTGAGAGTCCATCGCGGCATTTGAAAAGAGCTCACCTCTGCATATGGTTCGTAAATGCTTCCAATTATCGTTGCACTCCTCAGCCCATCCGAGTGATGATTGGTTAAGTTCTGATTGCGTCAACGGTACTGATTTAGGAACATGCCTGCCAGAGAAAATTCTATCTTTAGTCTTGTAAAATTCTCTCGCGACTTCAGGTGATGAACCAACTATCAGCAACTGGGTGCCAAGTCTTAGTGATATTAAAGGACCATAGGTTTTGGCAAGGTTGGAGAGAGTTACATGAGGCATGGATCCTGCCATGTGTGGAATATTGCCTAGAATTGGCCATGGGGTTGGCCCAGGTGGAAGAGTCGTAGAGTTGCTGTGTAAAGATGATTTTAGATGCCTGATAATCAGAGTAACTATGGGTAAAGCTAGGGCTAAAAGCAGGATGTAGTTTTTTTCTATGTCAAAAAGTTGAGCCATCTTAGAATGAAGAATTTTTCTTCAGAAGCACAGCCTTATCTTAACAGTTTTTGTCTTATAGTTTGAACTTTGATGCATGTTTTCTAAGTATTCTCTTAGCATCATCACCAAGTAGTAAGTAATTTATTTGGCTAGTCAACAAACAAGTGTGAGAGACAAAATGAAATGGAATACTCACACAAAATGAAATGGACATGGAGATTAAGAAAAGTGAGGTAATTTGTATGCGATATTGATGTACCAACCGGCCACACTTGTGAGTTTTAGATTGACAAGATTCTGATGCCATTTCAAACAAAAAGTATCAAGATTCTGAGGTAATTTGTATGCGATATTGCTTTAAAAAATATTAAAATTATTTATAAAAAAATTATATTTATCAAAATAAATTACTCTTATTCTCTTAACTATCTTTATCGAGCTAAGCAGAACTCGACTCAATAACAAAACGAGTATAAATTCGAATTCAACTCGAAATAATTTACCGAGCCAAATCGAGCATTATCAAACCGAATCGAGTCCTCGATAAGTCTCGGACCGCATCACATCACTAACCATATATGCCCCACTAGTGATTAAAAAGATAGGAATAATTTACCGCTTCAACAAAGAGTATCAAACTCACTGTAGTTTCCAGTTTATTTGAAAATTCCAATCGCATGAATTTTGCCGTTGAAGTGGACTCCCAATCTCCCATACTTAGGTGTCCATGGACTATCCGTGATTAGTTACTTGGACTCAATTATTGTGGCGGCCCAATAGGCCAATTCAGTTGCTTGTTAGGATGGCAATTCATCCTGCGCGGGCCTATCTTGGTCAAATGGATTTTGACCGCCCAAATGCAGATCTCAAATCTATCTAAATAAGATTGGTCTCTATATAACTAATGTTGCTATTGATTTAACATCATCCTTTCTAGTTTCTACTGATAAATCAAATGGTAAATTATTCTCACGATGGGCAGGGTATGTATTGAGTATTGAATGATTGATATTTTGAGAATGATTACGAATGAGATAGAGATGGTGACCTGGTGTTCTTTGGGGTGGGCACAACACTCTTTGCTGTATAACACCAACACTTAATTACTGAAGGGGACTCCTCATCTAATCTGTAGCTAGCATTTCATTCTTCAATCATATTAATTATATTCCATCATACATGTCTTTTATGTGTGCCAACTATTGGAGAACTATATACTTAGCTTCAAGGATACAAAATCGATTTTTTTAGGGTAATGAGGTAGGAAATACAACTTTTAGAAAGTTTATTGATAAAGGGACTATCCAAATAAATTGTATTAATGATATGCTATTCGTATAAACTGAAGGTATTTGTACAAAATTAATGATTTTTCAAGTATAAAAAAAATACACCATTAATCCTCCATTCATGCACTTAATTTGAGCCTAAAAACTTTAATTGATGTATTAACTTTATTGAACATTGTCTATAAGTAATGTAAAATTCATGTTCAATGTGTTGATAGGCCAGT